>CAJVRN010000216.1:10202500-10247500 GCA_911728415.1 Lagocephalus sceleratus | reverse complement strand
TCAGGGCCGGAGCTTCGGAACGGATCGCTAAACAATGAAGGGCCGTAAACAGGAAGCGGCAGTTTGGGTCGGCGTGATGATTCTTTTCATTAGAATTCCACATTTCAGCAGCACGATGTCCAAATTTACGAGCAGTCTGGTCGCAGGTTCCACACACTCGGAACGATAAATCACCGGAGAGTAAGATCTGATCCGACTGGCCAACCTGGACAACAATTTATGTGGTCCCTGCTCCGGCTGGTTGGGAGCAGATATCCTTGATGTGATGGATTTCGTAAAGCTCTCTTTTAATATTTTGGTGTTTTATAAAGCGCTGGGGTCAAGCGAAGGGCTTTTACTGAATGAAGACTCTTAAATCAGACGTCTTCTCCCTTGTTTTTTAGGGAAGAGCGCTAAATATTCCACATCTACTCCGCTGTTTTAATAAATAAACCAAAGACCGAGCTATATCGGCCCGGCGTTTTATTACTTTTAGCGTATTAAAATTCTTCCGGATGTACTTTTCAACCTTTACAGCTGAGTTATGCTCCTGAGCTACGAGACCAAACAACAAATAACAGGAACCGCTTTATTACCGGATCAGCTCGTTTGTCTTTAATCGGATATTTGGGCGCGCCGAAAGTGGAATTTCGTTCCTGCCCCCTCCAGAAATGACGGGATGGTTGGAACGCCACCAGGGCCGCGGCCTGACGCCATGGCAACCGCACGGCTCACGGTCAGGCCCGTCCGGGGGGTCGGGAGGGAGGGCGCGGCTCAGACCCGGACACCCGGAATCACGGCTGTCCTGAGGCAGACAGGGACGCGCCGGAACGCCGGCGTCTCTGTGTGCGGATGACATCAGCGAGGCTCCTCCGGCAGCGTTCCCGAGGACAGGAGCGCGTCCTTGCTGCTGCTCCCGTCAAGTATCCGGGTTTAAGTGGGATCCGCCTGATTTACTGCGACGCTTGGGTTTGTCCTCACGCCGCTGCTCTCATAAAACTCTTTCAGGAGGAATCTCGGCGCGGTCTTCCGGGTACGCGCGTGGACAGACGCGCCCCGATCCCGTGCAGCTCGGCGGCGCCGTCATTAAAGGTTGATGCGGCGCTGAAGTGAGAGCATGAGGCTCCGCTTTTACCGGAGGTGTCGGGACGACGCCGACACGACAGGAGGGAGGCGCGCGAGTGCTTCCCGGGAACGCCGCCGTCAGGCGCCGTCACGGGCTGCAACGTGACACACGGACAGACCCGTGAAGGTCACGACCTCCGGGTCGCCGATTTCCCAGTTTGTTTTCCGGGTTTCAGCGTTCCCTCTACGCGCATGCGTGTGCTGGTGAATCCTGTCCTACCGCTTCCAGGATTCATCCGGATTCATTTGTGATGGTTTGAATGCTCCCATTTCTCCCATTTGTCCCATTTCTCCCGGCTGGTTTTCACTTTTAATCTCAGGAAGAGAAAACACACACACACGATGTTCTGTGAAAACCAACCTGACAGTCACGAGCGCTCCGTCGGCTCCGATGTCAAACAACCTCCTGCGTCCTGGAGGTTCTGGATCCAGGCGTCCGTACGTGCGGTCGGGAATTCTGGGCAGCGCCGCAGAACTTGTCAAACTCGACTGCCAGTGCTGCCTTTAGCTTCAAAAGCGTCCGGTAATCCCAACAAGGCGGTTCCATATGAAACTACCCCGACGTTTCAGAGTGTCGGGGTCTCCATTTCCCTCCCTGAGTTACACGATCGGCCTGAATTTGGAAATTTGGAAGTCCCTTCAGGTCTTGAGTGACTCCGGGAATTTCAAAAAGAAAAGATTTTTTCTTTAATTCACCTGCAAAATGAGCTCATTCCCTGGGAATTCCCTGTTCCCCGATGTTTATTAGTCAAAATGTCTGCGTGTTTACAACATGATCCTGAGCTGGAGCAGGAGGAGCAGGAGGAGCTGGAGGAGCTGGAGGAGCTGGAGGAGCTGGAGAAACCGGAGCTGGAGTAAGGATTGGAACTGGAGGAGCTGAAGCTGGAGAAACTAGAGCAGGAGGAGCTGGAGCATCTGGAGTTGGAGAAACTGGAGCTAGAGGACCTGGAGCTGGAGGAACTGGAGCTGGAGGACAGGATTGGAGCTGGAGTCAGGATTGGAGCTGGAGGAACTGGAGCGGGAGCTGCCGTGCTTCTAGCTGCATTTATCCCAAGCGCAGCTGCGACAGGCTGGTCGCCGACGTGATGGAGGCCATTAGAGATCCTTCACAAGCAGTTTTCCATGAACAGTAATGGAGCTGCGATTGCGACAGAATCAAAACGACTGGCCTGACTGATTATTCCCGACGACAGCAGTGTTGGGTTCAAACCTCCAGAGGTGCGCGTGTAACCCAAGAACTTTCCAAAACACGAGGGCGGACGAGCGAGTGCTAAAACCGAAGCGACATGTTTGGTTTGAGGGAGTCAGAGTTTGGCTAACGGGGCTGTAATAAATTCCTGTTTGCATCCCGATGCAGAGGGAAGGTGGACGGAGGGAGGCGAGGACGTAAACGGGCGCAGATCAGAGACGGACAAACATCTGAAGGTAAAAGCTGCCGGAGGGCTGCAGCCACATCCTGCAGAGATTAGACAAATGAAAGCAGCACTTAGGCTATATGGACCTTATTAGCTGTGGTAATGAAATCAGGCTCCACACACACACACACACGCACACACACACACACACACGCACACAGATGCACACACACACACACACACACACACACGCACACACACGCACACAGATGCACACACACACCTCTGATCTCTATCGAGCCTATAAACCCCAGCACTGACTCTCTCTCTCTCTTTTTCTCTCACTCTTCCCTCTTTCATTTTCTCACCCTGCAGCCACCTCCTCGTCTCTCACCCCCCTCCTCCCCCCTCTCACCCCCCTCCTCCCCCCTGACTCAGCCGTCGTCTCATTTCTGGAGTAAGTGTGCTCCCTAGTGTTCTCTCCATCAGTGGAAACAGAAGCCTCCCTCCCTCCCTTTCTATCTCTCTCCCTCTCTATCTCCCCCTCTCTCTATCTCCCCCCCCTCCCCCTCCCTCCCCCCTCTCCGTACTGGACGTGTCCAGATGTGACTTATTGATCATTTGTTTAAGCACACTGGGGGATGAAAGCCATCAGCCGCGGCGCGTTAAGGAGGCGGCAGGCTGCAGCCGCGCCGCCGCGCCGCGGTGACGCGTGCGGCAGGAGGCGCGTCAGGAGTCCTCTGGTGAAGGTTACCGCGCGGCGGCTCATCGCGGCGTCTTCTGGAATTCCGCGGACGGAGGAGGGAACGGCGTCAGGAGCGGGACCGCGAGCAGGACGCGTCCACGCCAACACAAACACGGACGCGCGCTGAGCAAACGCGGGTCCTCGCGCGCTCGCGCACGTCATATTTTCCAGGCTGCCAACATTTACGGTCCTTTAATGAGGCCGGATCTCCTGCTGCTGACAAATGTACCAAAGACATGATTCAGTAAAGCCCATCACGCTCTCTCAGACGCCCCCCCGCCAAAGACGCAGCCTCCTCAAGACGCACCGTCCAAGACGCGTCACGTCCCCCCCCAGGGGGACCTACCCGGGCCCTGCCCCCCCCCTCCAGGAGGACCTACTCGGGCCCTGCCCCCCCCTCCAGGAGGACCTACCCGAGCCCTGCCCCCCCCCCAGGCCGGTGAGCGGCTGCTACATTTAATTAATGTTTACGGTTTAATATCGGAATAAAAGCTCTTGTCGCACGCGGCGGCTGACGATGCGCGCGGACGCGGACTTTATTGATTGTTAAATCCGCCACTTTGTTTGCTGACTCCATCAGGAGCTGCACGCGCACGCGGGATAAATCAGACGGGGGGGTGTTACGAGCAGGACGTTACGACCCGCGAGGAACAGCACTAGTCCATAAACGCGGGACGCGGGAGGACGCGGCGCGCTGCGGCGGCGGCGCGAATAAATTAGACGTTTCGGATCCGTGGACGGCTTTTATGATGCTGGCAGGAGCGCCGCACCCTCCTGGAGCGTCCTGGAGCGTCCTGGAGCTGCCTGGAGTGTCCTGGAGCTACCTGGAGCGTCCTGGAACGTCTTGGAGCCGCCTGGAACGTCCTGGAACGTCCTGAAGCGCCCTGGAACGTCCTGGAGCGCCCTGGAACGTCCTGGAGCGTCCTGGAGCCGCCTGGAACGTCCTGGAGCGCCCTGGAACGTCCTGGAGTGTCCTGGAACGTCCTGGAGTGTCCTGGAACGTCCTGGAGTGTGCGGCCCATGGCTCGGGTCTCTGCGCAGACGTCACATGATGCGGCAAACAAGTGCCGACGCCACGGGAGCTCACGCACGAGGGCGCGACGTTACCCACGCCTTAACCATCTTAACTACCAGTTAACCATCTTAACTACCAGGTGAACCAGTTTAACTACCAGGTTAACCATCTTAACTACCAGGTGAACCATCTTAACTACCAGGTGAACCATCTTAACTACCAGGTGAACCAGTTTAACCACCAGGTTAACCATCTTAACTACCAGGTGAACCATCTTAACTACCAGGTGAACCAGTTTAACTACCAGGTTAACCATCTTAACTACCAGGTGAACCATCTTAACTACCAGGTGAACCATCTTAACTACCAGGTGAACCAGTTTAACTACCAGGTTAACCAGTTTAACTACCAGGTGAACCATCTTAACCACCAGGTTAACCATCTTAACTACCAGGTTAACCCGCCGACTGGGCCGCTGCGCACACGCGTGTCCGCCTGCATCAAGTCTGCGGCGCCGCGCCGCCACAGCTGCTCCGGGCTGAACGCCGCTCTGTCGTCGGCCTCTTTATTGAACAGCTGCTGGGGGGGGGTCGTGGGGGGGGTCGTGGGGGGGGGCAGCCGCGTCTGTGGCCCTTTTTATTAGCGGCGTGCACTCTCGTCAGCGTGCTCCGACACTCGGAGGACTTAAGGGATCAGGAGGGACGGCGTATCCGTTACCCAGCCCCCCCCCCATTGTTAATGGGGACCTCCATAACTGAGGTGAAGGGAGGGTCCTGTGGGTGCCCCCCCATCTCATCCTGACCTCCTCATAAACCCCCCCCCCCGGCCGCAGAAGAGGCCGAGCTCTGTTTTAAATTGAAAGGTTGTAATTGAACGAGTCCCCGAGAGGGAAATTATGGGATGTTCATTTTTCTGCTGATACCCTTGAGAGCTGCTGCGACAGTCAACCCCCCCCCCCACACACACACACACACACACACATGTCCAGACCCGGACCAGTGTGGGACCGTACAGATGTGGTCGAGGTTGACGAGCTTCTTCTCCAACGCTCCCGCCGACTTTTCCGAGGTGAATCCGCAGAGGAGATCCACCCCGGAGGAACCTGAGATCAGGCCTGGGGGGGCGTACGTTAACCGCGCCCACACACACCAGCATCGCGACGCTTCGGACGCTGTCGCATCGCCCGCCAGACGGAACCCGACACCGCCGGACCGCCGGGAGCAGACACAACAGCCCTCACACTTCCGAGGTCTGGGAAGAGGTCCGATTGGTACCGCTTGACTGAGAGACGGGAAACAAGATGAAGAGAGCTTCAGGATTCAGCAGAATCAGAGGGCCCACACTCACACACACACACACTCACACACACACACACTCACACACACACACACTAACACACACACACTAACACTCTCTCACACACACACTCTCACACACACACACACACACTCTATCTCACACACACTCTCATACACACACACTCACACACACACTCACACACACACACGCTCACACACACACACCCACACACTCTCTCACACACACACACACTATCTCACACACACACTCTCATACACACACACACACTCTCACACACACACACACTCTCACACACACACTCTCTCTCTCACACACACACACTCTCACACACACACTCTCTCTCCCTCACACACACACTCTCTCTCTCACACACACACACACACACACACACACACACACACACACACACAGGGGAAGAGCATTCTTGTTCAACATGAAGCTAAAGTGGAGACACTTCCAGGATGAGCAGCTCCAATTGACCTGTAATCACCCCCTCACCCCCTCACCCCCCTCACCCCCCCCCCTCACCCCCTCACCCCCCTCACCCTCTGAAGTTGATTGACTTCCTGAATGTCCATGAAGAAAAGTTACAGCAGTTCCGAGCCTCCCGACCTCGAGGCGAGCGCCGCCGTGACCCGGGCGACCCCGGCGTTCCGCCGGGCGATCCGTCCTCGTCAGGCATCAGACAACAGATGTCGCTTCCTGCCCCCCCGACCTTTGACCCCGGGGACGGGAATCAGGAAAGACGACGTTGCAGGTTGGAGCTCCCAGACGCTGGAGCTCGTCGGAAAACTCCTGGAAAACGTGTCTTTGAATCCCAGCGACTTCCCAGGGTCCTTCCGAGTGCTCTCCGTGGAGCAGCTGCGTCGGGACAAATCTAATTGACCCCCCCCACCGCCCAACGCAGGAGAAACCTGAACCGTCCTCGGAGAACTAATTCCATCCCTGGAAGACAGCGGACGAGCGGGGCGGGGGCCTAAAAGCCAGATTTGATTACCTCGCATTAGTAATTGGCCGACGTGTGAACGGGGAGGAATGTCGGGGGGGGCAGAGAAAGCCGGAATATTTCATCCAGGTTTTATTGTGCAGCCCTAACGGGGAAGCGCTGCTGCGGCGCGGCTGCGGCGCCCTGGGGGGGGGGATCGATCTTTGATGTTCCCGTCGCTTCCTGCTCCAGAATAACGGAACAGCCAAACTAAACTGTATTGGACTGGGGGGGGGCTGGGGGGCTGGGGGGGGGGGTGATAGGAAATTGAATGAATTCCTGGTGCCTTTTCAATCTCAGCTGTCTAACGCCCCCCCGTGCCCCCCCCCCTCAGTCAATATTAATCTTTTGACATTTGTGGCGCCGTGGATCTGTCTCCTCTCAACTGTTTTCATCCTTCCTCTATTTTTCCCATCTCCGACGACCCCACCCTTCACCCCCCCCCACTTCAAGCCCTCCTTACGACAGCCGACGGAACAAACGTGATCAAAGTCCAATAATCGATCCTCTTTTCTCTTATTTAAGACTCCTGGTTTTCCTTAATCCCACATGAAGCCAGGTCAAACACACCGGTGTGTGTGGACACACGTTCCTAGATTAAGTTTTTAATCCCGTTTACGCATTTTTTTTAAACACACACACTCACACACACACACACACACACATCTTAACGTGGAGATAAACCCAATAAATATTTCCCTCGGTCCAGTCGACACAGAACAATCAGACTTCCATCGGCTCTGGAATCTGAAATATTCCTACTCCTCAGAGCTTCATCAGACTCGGGGACTCGAGCTTCATTTGAAGTTCGGAGACCCGGAATCAGAGGCAGGGTGACCCACTGAAGAGGTCTTCAAGGGCAGGCCTCCATATTTAGACGAGTCAGACACAAACTTAATTCAAACGTCTCTCTGATCTTCCCGACTTTTCTGAAGCGACTGATTAAAACTACAAACTGGGGCTGATGGAAGGCGCCCGGAACGCCGGCACGCTCCCAGCAGCTGAGCGCGCCGGCCCTCCGGACCCCGGGGCCACGCCAGGAACCTGGCGCGCAGGAGGCGGGAGGAAAGCTGCGTTTAGAAAAGGGAAAGTCAAAAGTGTGTGAAATCAAACAGACGTCAAAGACAGAAGGGAAGAGTGTTTAGAGGAACACATCAAAGCAACCCGCTCCAGTTCAAAGAGAATTTATTCCTCTTTTTAGGCTCCGCAGGAGGAATCCGGCTTCCTTAAACACGAATGCAAGTTCAAGTGTATCGCTGGGATTAACCCCACCTGGATTAGGTGATCAGGATGGACCTGTGCATAAACACGGACACGTCCCGACCCCACCGGAGGAGGGTTCTGCTGCGGGAAGGGAGGGGGGGGCGGGAAGGGCGGGGGAGGGGGAGGGGGGTGAGCGAGCGCCTCACGAAGCACAAGCTCGCTGATGAGGCCCGCTGAGAGAGCGGCGGTCTCGTCCCGGCGACTCGCCTCGTGCTGGGGGACTTGATGATGAGAGATTATGTGACTCATGATTCCCAGATTTCTCCAACCACCCCCCCCCCCCGTCTCAGACCGGGAGTGGGACGGGTATTTAAGTCACCCCAGATGGCGACACAGTTTGCGAGGCTGAAGGGAGGGAGCGCTCCTCGCTGTAATTGAACTGGCGCAACATTAGCTGATTAATTGGATCTGGAGAACGCCACCAACAAAGCCTGCTTTTCCCGAATTTGTTTTCCAGCCCCCGCTTCCGTCTTCAAACCGACCGCGTGGGAATTCCTCATAGGTTGTTGTTTGCGAGGCGCTTTGATTCCGTAATCGCCCCAGTGCGACGTTCCCACACGTTTGTGCGTCGATGTAACGGATACATCCACTTCCTGCAGGACTGCACGTGTAAATTAATCCAACTTTCACTGGATGCCAATAAAAATCGGACTTTATTTGATAATTAAAGGGAATACGCCCGCCTCCCGGAGCGCTCGCCAAAGACGAGGGTTCGAGTGTGGGGGTCAAAGGTCGTGCCTTTGAGCCTGGCTGATTTATTAGCGTCCTCAACAGGTTTATTACGTGCAGTCTGTTCATTACACCTTAATTAGCTGTTGATAAGCGGCCCGGCGCTCCCGCCTCCATGACGGAGCAGCCGAGGTGCTCGGGACTCGCTCCAAGTCTTTATTAAGCCGAGGGGGGGGGGGGGCAGCGAAAGTTGATCGGCCACAGTTGGCTGCAGTCGGCGCTCCGGCGGGGCCCGGGCGAGTCGTAAACACGGGAACGAGACAAAGCCATTAGTCAAGTAAGCGCTAATGTCTTCAGAAGCTTTTATTCACGGCTCCTGGAAAACACGGAGAACTCCCTCCATCTGGGAATTCCTGCTAAATCGTACTGTCAACACAGATCTGGGAGGCAATTACACAAACTGTTTTCCAGGCAGGGCTGCCAGCCCGGGACAAAGGTTTACCAGCCCCCCCACTTTAAAACTAATAAAATAAAACTGATCTAGCCATGGGAACATAGAGAGAGGGCAGCATACACACACGCCTGAACACGTGTCATAAATATGGAATAAACAAATACAGATCATTAATAGAAACATAATCAATACATGTGAATTACCAGCAATCGCCAAAGACCATATTTCCTTTTATTTTCCCGTATTTTTATTGTTTTAAAATGATTGTGTTTTAATACGTTTATGAAGGTTTCAACAGTAAAAATGTCCCTGAAACATCAGCTGATGAAAAACAGAGATAAAGTTTTTAAAAGGATTTAAAATAGATTACAACTAAATAAGAACGCTTGTCTTAATTTAATCACCCGCGAAACTACGAGTTTGTGGTTAGAGCACTCAGCCGGATTAGTCTAGTTAGTTAGGTCTAGTTTAGTTTAAATTAATTTAGTCTAGTTCAGTTTAGTCTAGTTGATTTACTCTAGTTAAGAATAGTCTATTTAATTCACCTTAGTCTAGTTTAGTAGATTAGTTTAGTTATTTAGTGTAGTTGTTTAAATTAGTTAACTTTAGTTTAGTTTACTCTAGTTTACTCAAGTTTAGTGTAGTTCATTTTCTTCAGTTGTCTAGTCTAGTACCATAATAATAAGTTAATAACACTAAGTTAACAGTAGGTTAACACTAAGTAAACACTAGGTTAACACTAAGTCAACACTAGGTTAACACTAAGTCAACACTAGGTTAACACTAGGTTAACAGTAGGTTAACAGTCAGGTGAATGCGGTCCATGCGACCCCCGTCGGCGTGCTGCGAGCTGCAGGCCTCTGATGTCGGCGCTGCGGCCGTCGATGGACCGTCCCCGCTTGTCGCAGATTCGTTCCGTTCCCTTCCGCGACAGCCCGATGAATGATCAACCCCCCCGAAGACCTTTTGACCGACTTATCTGTCAGGCGGCTGGAAACACGGGCGGCGGTTCAGCACGATATCGACGTCCAATCAGGAGCCCGGGAGCAGCGCCGCCGCACTGCAGAGGTCAAAGGTCAGCCCTGGAGGTGTGGCAGCGAGGGGGGGGCGGGTTCATTCCGAGTGCACGGCGCATTCCCGCAGCCGCGAGGACGGAGACTAACCTTTACGGGGGGGTGTTTTGGGACTAATCTGTCACACCCTCGGAACCAAAGGCCACATCACAACCCGTGCTCGCCGCTGCCGCCGCCTAACAGTTGTCGCTTAATCGGCTTTAATTTGGAGTCTGAAGGGCGACGGTGGTGAAAACAGGACCCCCCCCTCCCCCCTCAGCCCGGGGGGGGGCGCATCTGCGGGGACGTCTGCAGCGACCAGGACAAAACAAAGTTGAGCGAGGAGGAGGAGGAGGGGGAGGAGCCACCGGGTCATCGGGAGGTTTGTGGGGCAATCCCAGCGGAGCCCGCCCTCGACGTGCCGTCGACAATATCGTCGGGAATAATTCGCCGCTCTGCGTCCGCGCCCCCGCGGGGACTTAGCGTTTTAGTGGCGTAACATCGGGTTCACGCAGAGTTCAGCCGAACGAGGCGGCGAAGGCCATCGGTTCGGTCTGGCCGTCGGCGAAGGCGCCGACGTCCTTCGCTCCGGTTGGGAGACGTTAATCGGTGAATCCAGACACGCCAGATTGCCCCGGCGACTCCATTTAGTCGGAAAAGGGAACAATAAAAGCCAGGAACATTAAGGTGAACCGCGCGTTCAGGATCAGCGAATGCGAAATAAAAGGATTTTACGCTGGCGGAGTAATTAGTTTTAATTTTGTGCTCCGTAACGACTTCAAATTCAGTTCAATTCAAATAACTTCATTTATCCCCAAGGGCCAATTTATTATTTTATTTTCTATAAACCGCAACACTTCACCTACGTCTAAATGTAATTAATTTTCGTCAAATACGAGTTATTTGTTGAATAGAATAAATAAGAGCGTAGCGTGGCCTTGCTGTGGAGCGCCCCCTACTGGTGGCAGCGTGTAATTAAACGTGTCTCCTTTAAATGCTCTTTTTGAAGCTACGCGCGTTCTCTACGTTGGATCTGGAACTTCAGCTACTTTTGTCTCCGGTTACAAAAACAACTGCGAGCTGCCAGAAGGATCAAATATTCCGGAATTCTGGGAGGAAAAATGGAGACGCGTTAAAGGCAAAAGCTCGGAATGAGAGAGAGGCCAAATAAACAATGACGTTGAGTTATGTGGTGGACCAGTGTTACGAGTGTGTGTGTGGGTGTGTGCGTGTGTGGGTGTGTGTGTTAATTAAGTATAAAAGAAGACATCTGAGTTTGTTCCTTTTTTTGTTTTGACTGAAAATGTCTTAAACACTGACGGAATATTCTCCTTCATCAAAGGCTGCGGCCTCCTCATCCCGACATCTCGGATTTTTACGGTACATTTAAAACTCTTGGCTCGGCTGTGAACCCCCCCTCCCTCCCACACACACACACACACACACACGCACACACGCACACACTCCCACTTAATGAATATACGGCACACTCGACTAAAAGGAGTGATTGGGATGGAGCGTGTGTTGTGGGATGAAGTTGGAGTTTCTGTAAAAGTGGGAGTTAAAGGGAAGTGAGGCTGAACTCTGGCTCGCTGCACCTCGGGGTGCCCGTCTCTTCCCTTTCTTCTCCCTGCGCACGGAGGTTTTAATGAGAGCCAACACACCCCCCGGATCACCGGGGCCGTCGTCCCGCCGCCGACACCTCCATCCAGTCACATCCCGAAAGCACGACCAGACAGGAAGTGGCCTCTGTCGACCTTTGCCAGTCGCCAGCGCTTAACTTCCCTCAGACCGGGCGGGCGACCGAGAGTGATGCCGAAGTCCTGTTTTGCCAACATCGGGCTCCTGTCGCTCCCAGTCTCAGGGATTCCCGCTGGAGGTTACAGAAGCTGTTCCTCCTCCTCGCAGTGTCACAACGTCGTCCAGAGGGCTTCGATAAGATCGCAAAAGTTTCAGAGCGTGGAGAAACGGCCTAAAGCAGGCGTGTGTGTGTGTGTGTGTGTGTGTGTGTGTGTGTGTGTGTGTGTGTGTGTGTGTGTGTGTGTGAGTGTGTGTGTGTGTGTGTGTGTGTGTGTGTGTGGTGTGTGTGTGTGTGTGTGTGTGTGTGTGTGTGTGTGTGTGTGTGTGTGTGTGTGTGTGTGTGTGTGTGTGAGTGTGTGTGTGTGTGTGTGTGTGTGTGAGTGTGAGTGTGTGTGTGTGTGTGTGTGTGAGTGTGAGTGTGTGTGTGTGTGTGTGTGTGTGTGTGTGTGTGTGTGTGTGAGGGCTCCGCGGCCTCGTCTCCATCGCCCTCGCCGATTTGATCCCAGACGGCGACGCGGAGTGACAGGAAGGGTTGTGACTGCTCGTCAGCTGAAGACTGCTGAGGGACTTTGATGAAGAGGAGGAGCCCAGGTGAGCGGGGGGTCCGGTCACCTGACCCGGGGGGGCTTAAATGTCCGAGGGTCGTGAATCAGGCCTCCACGGCCCTCCGGGGAGGAGGAGAGGGCGGAGGGAGCTGCCGATCGGCGTCGGGAGAAGTGGGAGCTGAATCAGGTGTGAAGGAATTACGCCCGGAAGAGGCTGCACGCACGGACCCACACACCAAAGCGATCCATCAGGCCGGTCCGACGGGGAAGCACATTCCCCTCCGATTCATCAGCTGTTCTCGGGATTCACCCGCGAGCCGTCAGGCCCTTTAATCCTCCGCTGTAATGCTCGTGCACGTCGGGCTTTTTCCCGCATTAAACCGATGATTAACGACCTATCGATCGGCGCGTTTGCCGCCGCGGCGCCGAGGTGCTGAGTTGACAGGACCAGGATGGTTCCTGCGGGGACGTAAAAGCCCGGAACACACCCGGCTCTTCCCTCCTTCCTGCTGGGAATTCAGAGTTTAAAGCTGCGGAAGATCGGCTGTCGACTGGAAAAGATTAAGCTAATGAACGAGGAGAAACTCGGAACAGAAAACTCGTCTCGCTGCGCTCGTTAATTATTCAGAAACGTCGTTTGTTGCCATTTTTATCAACGTTTTGTGGACCGTGTTGCTCCGGTTTGTTCAGGTTTATGTCCTGATTGAAGGTCAGCTGACCCCCGTCTCCTCTAGTAGTCACGGTTTTCCAGAATATTCCCAACTTGAACCTGTTTTCCTTATTTCCTTCCGTGTGGGTCAGACAGTTCTCACTGCTGTAAAAGCTCACAGAACATTTAACACGACTAAAACCACCCCGAGGTTCTGGTGGAGGTTCAGAGCTCTCTCTCGTCTTTTTTCGTATTTTCCTCTCTTCCTGTTTTGTTGGGAAGCGTGTCGTCAGCGGTGCTAAATTACTTGTGCGGCGGTGACATTTCCATCTCATCTCTCCTGAAAAACAAGAGCTTGTTGTTGCCGGCTCCATTTTCTTTTTTTTCCCCTCACCCACACTCGTCTCATTCACCCCCTCGTTCCCCGCTCTTCCCTCTTTCCCTTCCTGACCTACATGTGCAGTAATCTATTACTCGCTCACGTCTGGAGCCGTCGGCGGCTCCTTCACCTCCCCGCCGTCGCCTCGTACATCTCCTCACCTTATCGCGCGGATTCTCCCTGATTGGCAGATAAGTGTCGTTTTGGAGGAGCTGCACAAGTCGCTGCCTTCTCATTTCCTGGCAGAAATGGCTTTTCTGACTGTCACTGATCATCCTCAAGCCTCTGAATGTGGCGCCGATCCCTATCGTCTCCGTGGATACGGAGGAAGAGGAAGTTTGGACGCTTTTTTTTTTTTTTTTTGAAGAATGGTGTTTTCATGTCTCCATTCCCCCGGGAATCTCTGCTCTGCCTTTGCCGTTGCTCCTGAAAGGTCACCGAGTTATTCCGCTCCCCGACAACGGCGACGCGCCCGAAGGCCGCCGAACGCTCCTTTAGGCGGGGAGAGGATCAGATATCAGCGCTCTGCAGCCCAGGTCTTCACAGGGAGCGTGCGGAGCGCCGGCGTTCCGTGTTTATTTGAGCAGAAATCAGCGGGAAAGATCCATCACCTCTGAAGGCTTGGGCACAACATCCACATCCATTCATCCTGCCTTCGCACAAACACGGTTTTTCCGATGACCGAGGGAGACAAATGGAGAACGCAGAAGCCACATCTGAAGAGTTAACGTGCTTAAAATGCGATTGCTGGGCCTGTTAAGGGCAGCCATCCTTTCATCACCGCCTTGTTCTGAACCCATTTAATACCTGCTCCACTTGGTGCATTAGGGGAGGTGCAGGGATTTTATTTGTCGGAGGAAATTAGGGTTGTATTCATGAATTGAGTTTTTATTTTCACAGAAAAGAGACCTGCTTCGTTTATTAAGGGAACGTAGGGTCCCTGCTAGATTCTCTGAAAGGTTAGTGTAATCCAGAGGAAATATGTGCACTCTGAAATGGGTTTTCAATTAAATTATGGAAAAACTGAGATTCCTTTGTTGATTTAATCAGGACAACAATGCTGAGGCGGGTTCCTCCCGCCGTCCGATCCGCTTCCACATGATTTGGCGTTTACGTTTGCTGCTGCTTCAGCCGTGATTAGCAGTGATTTTATTACCTTTTGTTTTTGCAAATTAGCTCATTTCTTATTCAATCTTTTTTTTTTTTTATACATTTGCGAACGTTTCTCATAAATACGTTTATCTCTTCTGGAGATGGATCTCGCAAAAGTTTTAATCAGCTTATCTGATCTCTTGGAGGATTTAGCCATTAGCGGTTTTTAATTAAAATCACCAAGAAGATGGAAGACAGATGTTAACAGCTGGCGTTAGCCCTCAGCTGTTACACCAGCACGAATCAAAGTTTGCGTTTTAAAATCAAGATCGAAGCGTTTGATCGTGGTGCTGTAAGCCCCGCCCACATCAGACAATGGTGAGTGGGGGGGGGGGCTTCGCCAGTGCAGGATGGACCAGCCAAACCTGCACGGGGAGGCATTCCGTGCTCTTCCTCGTTACGGAGCGCCGGTCTTCATCGTTCGGGACACATTCCGGATTCAGCTGGGAGCCTCTGTGGGGGTCTTTTTATTGGATCACACTCCCGATACCTCGGCAGACATTAAACCGCGGCGAGCTGCCGGTGATAAAGGCCTCGGCGCTGCTTTATCTGCTCATGAAGGTGCCCTTCCCCCCCTCACCCCCACCCGCCCCCCTCACCCCCCCCCAACTGGAGCTGCCAGCATTCCGAACTGTCCACGCCGTCACGGTGACATTAACGTCCGCTGGAGGCCTGCCTCCGCCCCGCCCCGGGTACACCGCGGAGCGATGGAGTACGCTCTCTGCATCTACGAGCTGTCAGGGTGGGCCTGACAGGACGGATTCACGGAGGTGGGGGCATGAAAGTGAGAAGAAAGGAAAGAGGACAGAGATCAAAGCGCAGAAGAGACAGAAGGCGTGATAGATGAGGACAGAGATGAGACGGGGGAGGAGACAGACGGACGGACGGAGGGAGCACGCACGGAGTGAAATATAGAGATTCTCTGACAGGAAAAAGGATCCATCTGTGATGAGAAGTTCTGCTTCTGTCGAGCGCGGCGCCGATAACAAAGACTTGTTTGCTTGTGCTCAGATGAATTTTGTTCTAATGACAGACAGGAAGTCTCCGTCAGATCTGGCGTCTCCTGTGACCCGAGAACATGACGTCTGGACCCAGAAAACAAATCAAACCCCCTCAGAGAAGCTGCTCTCCGGCGGCTGCTGGTGCGCCGCCAAAAGACCCGCGTGCGAGCCACCGAGTTCAGCTTCATTTTGGAGTAAGTAGAGCAAACGGTGGTGGCCGACCTGGGCGACCACGTCCCGTCGCCTGCACCGAATAATGAAATTAAAGCTCAGGGTCTTCACCAGACCCCTCGTGGACCAGTAGAAACTAAAGCAGGTCCTTCAGTCTCTTTGAGGACCACCACGGTTCTGGTCCCCAAACATCTACTTTAACCCAGGAGGTCCTAAAAGAAGCCTTCAGAAAGGACTCGCCTCCCTTTGGTGCACCTTTCTCCTGACCTTGAACCTTTCTCCTGACCTTGGAGGGCCTGAAGGCTGAATTAGAGCTCTCTGGGGCCTCTGAGTGTTGGTTCCCTCATAGCGCAGGTGTTGGAGTTCGGTCCTCAAGGCCGGGATCCGGCGGGGTTTTCCAATCTACCAGGTGGATCTACCACAGGGATGTCCAACCTCTTCCCCAGAGGTCCGTGAGGCTGCAGGTTCTGGTCCAACCCAGCAGCAGCAGCACCAGACTGGACTCACTTCATCAACTCATCTGAGTCTTCAACAGCTGACTGGTCAAACTGGGTGAGCTGGACTGGTCGGATCCCGGATCCCGGCCTTGAGGCCCGAACTCCGACACCCCTGCTCCAGAGGATCCACTCCAGCACCAGTGGGTCTGCTCAGAGCTTCTCCAGAGTCCATCTCTGGTCCCCCAAAGGTGCCGACGGCGCCCGCGGGTGTTGATCCAGCCGCGTTTATTGACCTGGGGAGCGAGCGAAAGACCACCGTCACCGCCGGGGCTCCGCCCTCCCGGGTGTTTGTGTGCCTTTCACCTCCCGCTGTGTCCCCCTCCTCCCCGCGTAAACCAGCCGGAGCAGAACAAGCAAGCAGAGCCGACACGTTTACGCGTCCCAACAAACAGCCCCAGTCAAATAAAGGCGGAGCGGCGGGTCCCGCTCACGTCCTCCGGAGCTGCACCTGATCCCGATGCCGCAGCCGCTTCCTGGGCTCCCACGGCCCGCTCCTCCATCTGTTGGCCATTCCTCTGGCGTTGTGTGTGGTCAGACGTGTGTGTACGTTACCGGCTGCCATGTGACCATCAGCGGGAGACAAATGAGGCTAAACGCGTTCCTCGTGTCGGGCTTTCACCAAAACAATGAGCCGAGGGACAAAAGCGCTCGCTCACTCCGTCCCCTTCAGATCTGAGTTAATTTAAACTCTAGCTGAAAGACACTTCCTGGAAATGTGTCTTTTATGTAACTTTTAAAAAGTTTCTGAAAATCTAACTTTGCTCCTGAAAGAATAGTGAAAATTAATTAACGAGCCTTTGTTATACGTGTTATTTATTTATAATTGGCTTTAACCTGTCGTTGGGCCCGTGTTACCATCACGTCAGTTTAAACCCTGGTTCGGTGTTCGAAGCTCTTGTACTCGTCTCCTGAAGACTTGATAAGAATGAGAGGTCAGAGGTCAGAGTGGCTCCACCCCCCCCTCGCTGCTGCTGGTGTTACACTGCGCCCACATGCAGCACGTCTCAAGGTCCGCCTTTATCGGCGGTCCCGCAGCGATGCAGGAAGATTAGCCGGTGCATTTACTTCCTCCAGGCTGGATTACTGTAATTCTGGTAATTATGGGCTGTCTGAACGAGCCCTTCAAGCCTGTGCAGCTGCTCGGCTCGCTGGGACCAGGAGGAGAGTGTCCGTGTGCACGTTGGAGCATCTCCAGTAGTAGAACTTCCCTCCAGTGGTGTGGGGCCCCGGGGCCCGGGTCAGAGGCAGACCCAGAGTCAAGCTGAGCCTCAGTCAGATGCTACGGGGGGTCTGGGCCCCCCCCCTCCCGAAGGCGGAGTGCCCCACGGCTCCGTACGAGGACGCCTGAAGACGCCCCTGAACCCGCCGTCTCCTCAGCTCGTGAGCGTCTCCGGTAATTGGTCTGATCGTCTGTCTGCGCGTCTCCTCGTGTCGGTTCAGAGCGAAACACGCGCGGCGGCGTGTTAACGGCGTGTTCGGCGCTCTCGTGGGCAGGAGCGCACCCGCTCCCTCTCATCCGCGCCTCTCACATCAAACTCCAGGCAGCCTGACGCAGCTCGGCTGTTGTGTGTTGGCCGCCGCCTCTGAGCGCGTGCACGAAGAGAGCGCACGTCCTCTGAAGCACACGTGGAGCGACGCATGTACGAGGCAGCTCTGTTTAGACGCTGGCTGGCGTTCACGCCGCCGTTATCCATCCCACTGAAGAGACGCCCTCGCTTTTTTCCACATAAACGTCCTTTTTTTTGTAGCTGCAAACACACTTTTACTGCCCTGCTGTAAAATATAGCATAAACACGCCATCCTTAATAGAACGGGGAGATTTGGACGGAGCGGCCGGACGTTCAAGGTCGCCACGTTCCCGTTGACGGCGGCCTGCTGGCTCGTCCGCCAGCGCTGCGCTCGTGACCTGGTTTCGGGTTCTTCTGTGAGCACGGCTCCAGAAGTTCACATTTTAATGATCTATTATTCATATCCAGGCGGGATTTTTTTTTTTCCCACCCTCACAACTTTGTTTGATCCGTCAGATACAAACTGGAAAATCTGCTTTATTAATAATATTTTATTTTCAAATGAGTCAAAAGGAATCTAAAGCTGGAAGAGCAGCGCTGACCTCTGTCTTATTACAGTGATAATCACATTATAATTACGTCCACAGGAATCAGATTGCCCTCCCAATCATCACTCCAGGCCCACTGACCGTATCTGGAATAGTCTACATGATGTTCCCGTTATCACCGGGAGTGCCTCCGATTCACGGGACGTAAAGATGAGGAATGTGACCGTTTACCTGCGTTTGGGGGCGTTTCCAGGGTGACAGGGGACATCTACAGGCCCTCCTCAGTTGGGTCAGATTTGACCTTAGCAGCGATGCAGCTCTCTCTCTCTCTCTCTCAACAACAACAACAACAACAACAACAACAAGAAGCCTCGTCTGCAGGTTCGGCTCTCTCTCTAATTGTCTGATGACCCAACATCCAGACGAGAGCGCCGGTACCTGGAGAACAACCTGGATATTCATAGTTACTATGGCGACTCGGAAGAATCACAACAACTTGATTGCTTGACTCCATCCGAGTATTTTTGAAATTCTGCAGATGAAAACAGGCAGTCGGTCCGACCGCCGAAGATGCGTGACCTTCGCGTCCAATCTCAGATGACACTGAATCAATTTCCTCTGATAGAGAGCAGGAATCCAGGCAATTAATCAGGGCGACCCGGCCGCCATGCAGATCAGAACTCTGAAGTCAGCGAGGAAACAGATCTGGTGGGAGCACTCACCCCTGAGCTCCTCGCAGCAGCTCAGATCATAAAGCACATTTAGCTGCAGGTACCCTTGAATCACTAAACAGTTCCAACAGCGCCGACAATAAAAGAACAAAGAAAAACCACCGAGCACATTTTATTTTGTTGCGAGTTGTTAAATCTTTCAGCAGATGAGGAGGTTCATGTGGAGCTGGGGGGGGTGATGTTTGATGGAGGAAATGAATCCCACAATGACCCGATCTTAAAAGCAGCAGCATCAAAGCCCAGTCGGTATCGGCGACCGCGCCACCGGGGAGCGTGGCGACACCCTGGACGGCACCACAGCTCCCAGTATGCCAGTTCAAACAGGCGTGTGACTGAGGGGACCGCAGGACCCCCCCAGAGGCCCCCGGTGGAGGACCTGACCCAGAACCAGGACCAGAACCAGCGAGAAGCTCCAGCAGCTGCAAGTGCTGCGGCGCTTCTCCGCAGGCTGGGGTCGACCGCGGTGCGGCGAGCGCGGCGAGCGTGGCGAGCACGGCGGCGCGCCCTGCGGATCGTGGATCCGATATAAATAGCAGCATTAGCCACCTTCCCCTTGCCGCTCCGGGGGAGACGCCGCACATAAAGAAACGTTTTCACCATTTTCAGTAGTATTCTAGCACCGTGTAGAATGAATAAACCATGAAGAGGAAGAGTCAAATGCTCGTGTCAACACGCGCAGAATATTCCCAGATGTTCGACAGTCCGGTTACTAATGGATGCTAGCGTCGCGTGACCCTTCAGCATCACTTACAGGACAGAAGGATTCGCTCGGCTACGCACACAGAAGCTCGGACCGAAGGACTGGATGTGAAAATCAAAGCCGGTTTCATTTTTTTCTCATGAACACGCCCATCGCTCAGCACCGAGGGGATCGATTCCCTTGATTAGCTCATCTCACCTCGTCATTAAGCTGAATCAGGAGAAAGCTTTGGGAGCGAAACGGAGAGGAGGAATAACATCGACGGAGGGAGGCAGAGGATGGAGGGAGGCAGAGGATGGAGGGAGGCAGAGGATGGAGGGAGGCAGAGGATGGAGGGAGGCAGAGGATGGAGGGAGGCAGAGGATGGAGGGAGGCAGAGGATGGAGGGAGGCAGAAGATGGAGGGAGGCAGAGGATGGAGGGAGGTAGAGGATGGAGGGAGGCAGAGGATGGAGGGAGGCAGAGGATGGAGGGAGGCAGAGGATGGAGGGAGGCAGAGGATGGAGGGAGGCAGAGGATGGAGGGAGGTAGAGGATGGAGGGAGGCAGAGGATGGAGGGAGGCAGAGGATGGAGGGAGGCAGAGGATGGAGGGAGGCAGAGGATGGAGGGAGGCAGAAGATGGAGGGAGGCAGAGGATGGAGGGAGGTAGAGGATGGAGGGAGGCAGAGGATGGAGGGAGGCGGAGGATGGAGGGAGGCAGAGGATGGAGGGAGGCAGAGGATGGAGGGAGGCAGAGGATGGAGGGGAGGCAGAGGATGGAGGGGACGGGGGTCCAATCAGGAAACGGCCGCTCCACAAGTTGATCGGGGGGCTGTGGTGGCTGACCCTGAGCTGGGGTCCACCCAGCGCATCGTTTGTGTCTTTTTAATACCGTTACGGCCACATTAGCTCAGGAGCAAACCCCCTCACAGCAAACGTAGGATCAGGCGGCGTCCTCGTCGAGGTGGAGGCCAGGCGCGTGGTGTCGGCGGGGGCTTTAATCCAGACGCCACATGTGGCCACATCTGTTTGTAATACCGCCAATTTAGGAGAGATGAACCGGCGGGGGGGGGTCTAAATGAGATGGAATGCGTTGGGTTTGTTTCCAGAGTCCAGAATTCAACTACAGACCCGACGTCAGCTGTGAAAACGAAGCCTCAAAGTGTGTGTGTGGAGTGTGTGTGTGGAGTGTATATGTGTGTGTGTGTGTGTGTGTGGAGTGTATATGTGTGTGTGTGTGTGTGTGGGGGGGGTCTGATGCTAATGCTCTGCTCCACGTTTATTTGTTCCTTCGATTTTCCAGCTCTCTTTAACGTGGAGGAACCTCGGGAGCTGCTCTCTCTCTAACGCGCTGCTTCGCTGCGTCACGTAAAAACGCCTCGTAACCAGAAGACGGGGCTAAAGAGAGAGCATCAATCACCCCCCGTGATCAATCACCCACCGGGATCAACCCCCCCCCCCGGCACCAGGCGGGCTGCGTCCACCGACTCCGCACACGTCCCACCTGCTTCTCTGAGACGCTGATCCAGATGTTCTGGTCCTCCCACATCCACGTGGGCCCCCACCTTTCATCGTACCAATAAACACACTTTCTTTCAGAGAAATGCCAACGCTTAGTAAACACTGCTCTCATCCCCCTTCAAGAGACAAAGAGAGTCTCTAAAGAAAGAATATATGAGCATCGATCGGCCCTCGTGGCTACGTCTGGTCTCCACAATAGCGCGCTATTGATGTGCTGGAATTGCCTGTGAAGGCAGACAGATTGATATAATGGTGTTGTGGGTCCTCGAGGGCCGGGGGACCGAGCTGCCAGCGCTCAAGCCCGATTTGCTGACCTTGGGTCAATCTATCTATTTGCATCAGGCCTCTTTGCCGTTTGCGCTGGCGGACACGCGGGGGTCCTCGGAGAGGGGCCGCGGCTCCCGGCAGGCGACTGCAAACAGGAAAGGATCCTTATTGCCTTCACGGCTGATTTTTACTACAAACAGGTTAATGCCATTGATTTTGTGTCAGCTGTAACCTCCACAGGCCGACGTGACGGGCTTGGGTATTCCAGCTCCCGCTCCCGTGTCTGACTCGTGTTCTTTCTCCACGAGCGCCCGAGCAAACGCACACGTCAGTGTTTCTGACACCCAAGTGCTGACTTCTCGGAAAAACGCGGACTGAAAAGAGGTCTGACGGGGGAAAGCACGAGAAATCAAGTAAGTGGAGGAAGTTCAAAGTTGAAGCACCAGAGAGGTTTTGGGCCACTTGGAAATGAAAACAGCCCCTGATGGGGAGTTAGATAACACGATGAGGCCCGGGGACGGAAAAATCCCAGTTTTCCAGAGCGGGAGTCGGCAACTGTCCTGCTCCAGTGTTTGACCTGGACTGACACCAGCTCCAGCTGACGACTCCGCTAATGAAACGGAGAAAAGCTCCGCCGATGCAGACTTAAGAACAACAGAGCTGGTGAAGCCCCAGCCCCCCCCAGCGCCCCCCAGCCCCCCCCCAGCCCCCCCCCAGGGTCCAACCCTCCAGGTTTTCCTCATAAATTCCAGATGAGCTGTTGGTCGTCCGCGGGAGCGTCCATCGATATTTAAACGGGGGTTCGGCGGATGCTCGCTGCAACACTTGTCGTTTGTTTTGTCTCACTTTTCAGACGCGATGTGTTGATCTCCGTCTGGCTGTGGAGGGAGGGGGGGGGGGTCACACCAGACAAGAACTAATATCTCATGTGGCAAACACTCGTGGTAGGTGGTCTGCTCCCTCCTCCGGAATGAGGAGGGAATGAAGGCTCTGACCTTATCCGTGCTCCTCGGCGGAGGAGCGCTCATGAGTTTGTTTTCAGCTGCGGCCGTCGTGAATCTCCCAGCTTTTATTTTGTTTTTCTGTCCCTTGATGTCTTTACCGCCGCCGCCACCTCCCGACCCCGGCGCTGGGAAAACTTTCCCTCCTGCTCGAAGACGGCGAAGACGCAGGGTTTCGGAGCGCGCCCGTTTTTATTCCTGGTGGGCGGGGTCACGGCCCTTGAGCCGTATTTGGGCTTAAATGAACGGCGGCATCAAAAGACGACTCGCCTTCAAACGTCCCGGCGACCATCAGCCGTCGCCGCTACGCCTCCTCTACTCTACGTTAAAAGCTCGCCGTCGGTCGCTCGTCTCGTAAAAGACGTCCTTTTGACAAACACCCTCCTTTCGCGTCAGGTTTTGTCCATAATTCGACGCCACGTCTTCGCGCCTTTGAAGAGCTTCCCCGCCACCTCAGAACGCGGGCGCCGGGGAACCCGACGCGCCGACGCGCCGATCGCAGAGCCGCAGCGTAAACTTTAGTTTGAAGGCGGCGAGCGGATCCCCTCCTTCACGTGGAGCGTCGTTTCAATCCACTCGTGGTCAAACCTTTGTTGTGCACGTCTGAACCTCACACGCGGTAGCTATGGAAACGCGTCTGTAACCAAGGACGAGACGCCCGCCTCAGCGTGGTTCCAGGTTTTGTGGTTGCGACTAAAAATACAGCAGAAGTGAGACAGGAAGTGTGAGAGTGTTTCGAGCTAAAAGCAGCTCTTGGACTCCGGCCTGCTGCTCCGTCTTCTCCAATATGTTCGTCTGCGGAGGCGCCGGCAGGTCGGACTCTCATCGGCGGAGGGTGGGCGAACAGCCGGCGTAGCGCACACCACAACACTCGAGCGTCTCCAGTTTGTTCCACCTGAGGATCCTCACAAAGAGAGTGTGTTTGTTTAGGGGGGGCAGTCATGTGTAGGCTGGATAAGGAGAGCACTCAGCGTGTGGAGGGCCATCGAGGGGCCCGAGGGCTCTGGGCCCTTCTGGGGGGTTCTGGGGGGGTTGAGACAGTCTGGAGGGCTTCATGCACCTTTATAATGAACTGGTGGGGGTCAAAGGGACATTGGATGAAGCCACCACAGGTGTGTGTGTGTGTGTGTGTGTGTGATGTCCATTGGTCCGTCCAACGGTGTCTCCTAATGTCAGAGTAATCTAGAGCATTCACGTGCTCCTCACTGTTTCTATGTCTGCTTTTCACCTTGTACTTTATGCAGTAACCTCCCTAAAGTGTGTGTGTGTGTGTGCGCGTGTGTGTGTGTGTACTGGATTAAGCTCAGACAGAGCAGGTTCCCTCTGGAGAGCAGCAGACGTACGATAGCAGGCGGCTGACGGAGAGCTCCTGCAGCAGATGGTGGTGATCTGAAGGGTGGCGAGTTGCAGAGCGTCTGAAAAACTGACAGGATGACAACGATAAGATCTGAAGGTGTGGTTGCCTTCGGTTAGCTCACACTTTTGAGACGCGGTAGACGGAGTGGAAGTGGCAGAGGAGGAGGAGGTGATTTCATCTGTGTGCCGACGCTCCGTCCTCTCGTTAGACCGGCGCGAGCGCCCCCCGCTGGTCGGCTGCGGGAGGCCCCGCCCCCTCCACCTCCTCGCCTCCAGTGAATTTGGACTCGAACTAATAAAGAATCCAACAATGCAAGTTCAGAAATATTAACATGCCGCCTCTTCAGCCAGTCTTTGACTCACTTTGGCTCTTGCGTTTTAATTTTCCAGCCGCAGCCCGGTCGGACGAGGAGCGGTGTGGAGGATTTAACGGTACGTGGCTGCCATGGCAATGCGGCGCCACAGGCCGCTCGTTCTGGAGATTGTCTTTGAAAAGGTCCTCGTGCCTCCGCTTCAAACAACACATCACACAGCGAGCCCTCTGAAGTACGGCCCGTCTTACCTCATCCTTTCATCTTCAGCTAAATAAGTCTTTCCCTTTCGCGCTATTGGACGAAGGAGGAGGAGGACGAGGAGGAAGAGGAGGAAGAGGAGGAGGAGGAGGAGGAGGAGGAGGAGGAGGAGGAGGAGGACGAGGGTCGGACATCACAACTGCAAAAGGAACGGCTGGCAACCAAATCAAACCCTTTTTCTCGCAGCAGCAGCCTCATGAATTCACCTCTGACAGCCCGAGACATCGCTCAGAGCTGGAGGCTAAAAGCCCACATCGGAATAAATCAGGGCCGTTAATTGCTAAATACGGAGAAATGTAACTTTAAGGAGTCAGAAAGGCCGGCTGGAACGAGATGGAAGATGGCAGCGCGGCCAGAATGACGGTATAAATTAGCAGAGCACATTACACGCGGCCCGCCTCATTGACTTTCAGCTTTGTCCACGGCTCACAGGTTAGCGTAATGAGTTATGGAAGCCAGCGTTCGCCGCTCGTAACGGCGGCCAGAACGTGGCGAGGGCGCCGCCACACTGCGGCTTTTTGTTGATTAAACGTCATTATTCCGGGCTCTCTCTCTCTCTCTCTTTTCTTTAACGGGAGCGTTCCTTCCCCACCTGCGCCCGAAGTAAAAGATGTTCGGAGGGAGAAGAAAAAAGGAAAGTGGCGGCGGGCTTATTATCAGACGCCAGCTGGCACCGCGGAGAGCCCACTTCACCTCCTCACACTCGTTCAGGTACAAATGTCCTGTAATGTGCACCAAATCCCCATCTCACACACACACACACACACACACACACACACACACGCGCGCGCGCGCGCGGTAAACCTCGCCACCATCTGCTCTCAATTATGCTGATTTGTATCTTTTTAACAAGGAAGCTTTACTGGGACTTTCGCTCACATGTATGAAGATGAGGAGCGGAGGAAATGAAGAGACAGAATACTTCACGTTCAAGTACTCCGCCTGAGTATTTTCATTTTCTGCTACTTTAGACTTAAATTACTGGAGCTAATAGTGCAGATATAATCTAATACATTTGATTAGTAGAGTATCAGATACACCAGCTCAAGTTGCATTAGTGTGTGACCTTCACTCTTACCAAAGCGCTGCTTCATGTCTTCATTCCCGGTGTCGGGGTTTGGAGAGGAGGAAGCGGAAAAAAAAGTGGGCTCCGGAGGCTTCGACCCCCGGCGCGGGTTGTTGTCGAGCCGACTCAAAAGTCGTGACTCGAGTGAAACCGTGACTCATTAAGAGTAAACGTTAAAAAAACACCGGCGCCGGGTCTGTTGTAAATCAGCGCGCAGATGTTCTGGGTAACAAAGAGACCTCTCACGCTCCCCGGGAAGCGCGCAGCAATTCATCATTTAACCGGAAAAATGGGAAAAATTAAACCGGAGTGCGTTCAAAGCGGCAAACGCGCCGCGTCCTCGTCGGGACGACGCGTCTGACTGTTCAGACAGACGGAGACAAGCGAGGTCACGTGACGGCCCATCCCAGCGCGCTGATGTTTGCTCGGTGCTCCTCGTGGTGATCGCCTGCTCTTCCTCGCCCAGCTGTTGTCAGCTGTCTGTTATGTGATGTCAACAGGCTCCTGTCAGACCTCTCCTGGCCCCTGACCTTCAAGGGGTTGATTGGGGCAGTTTTTTTAACCCTTCGGAGACTCCTGGAAAAGATTCCGGGTTCCAAACCTCCAGTTTTTGGGGCTCTGGTGGGAGAGGAGAAGCAGATCCACGGAATTACGGCGCTCCCACCCTCAGACCGGAGCTGAGCTAATGTCCTCATTTAAGTGATGTGCAAACACGCCTGTGTGTGTGTGTGTGTGTGTGTGTGTGTGTGTGTGTGTGTGTGTGTGTGTGTGGGTCAGAATCCGGAGCTAATGGAGCGAGCGGATCAGCAGCTTCTGAAGGACTGCTGTTGAGGTGCAGATATCAGGAGAAGAAGCCGTTGTTGTAATTGCTGTTGTCAGAGCGGCTAATGGAATAAAAAGGTCCTCTAATGGGGAACGCTCGCACAGTCGCGTGTTGCTCGCCGCGTCCGTCACCCTCAACAAGCTGCCAAGGTGTCGGGAATGGAGCGCCTCTGATATTCCGACGTTCCTAACGAGCCGCTGCGATATTTGGACTTTTGAGTCAGAATATTTCTTATGTTTGTCGAGTCGTGGTTTGGGCTCAAATCAAAAAGTCTTCCGCCTCAAAAGCGTTCTATTAACGCCGCCGTCAAACCCCAGCGCGCCATCGGAACGCGCTGACAGCGTTCCAACCTTCCTCCGACTTCGCCTCCGCGACCTTTTGACGAACGATCTCGCGCCGACGGCGCTTCGGTAACTTAATTTCTCCCCATGAAAAACAACGTGAAGGCAGCAGCAGGGCCGCAGCATCCGATGGATCATTCAGCAAATAAATCCAATCCTCCCGAGGACGGAAAATATATTAGCGTGCTCCCGTATTCGGTTAGAAAAGATCCTGTCTTGGAAGTGCGGGCCAAGTATCGATGTTTCAAACCTTCTGGTGCTGTCTCTTTAGCTTTGACATCATCAGATGAGCAGAGCCCCCCTGCTTCATTATCAGCCCTCTTTGGCTCCTCGTCCGCTCATTGTGCAGAACGTCTGGACCGTCGTCGCGTCCCGGCGTCTGATAAAACCCATTTGTGGCGTCTCTGATTTATTGTGAGGGATTATTGCGCCGATTCCCCGGCCGGAGTTACATTTTCCCTGTTTCATCCCGTGACCTGCAGCTGGAACATTAGCGAGCCGGCTGGGATGGACGTGATGGAATATCTGCAGTCTGGCAGCTCCTCGCCGCCGCACAGCCAAAGAAAACCTGCAGAAAACATCTGTGGCAACAACTGACCGCTCACACTGGAACACACACACACACACACACACCCTGCCCTTCCTACCCTTGTGGGGACCCTCATCCACATCATACCTTGTAAAATCTTTGAACTTGTGAGAACCAGTGAAACGGGCCCCACGCGGCCACGACAACGAGGGTCCTGGTACTCAATATTTAGTTAATGTGAGCGCACACACACACACACACACACTCGTGTTTCACACGTTGATGCGATCCTAAGTGTAACAGCGTGCGCAGGCGTGGGCCGCCGCTCGTCGGGGGGTTTGATTGGGACATTTCAGTGTTTCAGGCCTCTCATATTGACACTTTAACAGATGATGATGATACACTGCTGCTACAGCACACACACACACGCACGCACGCACACACACACGCCAACAAATATCAATTATGATTTAGTTATTTCCTCGCCGACTTGCTTCCCTTCCCTCGGTGGGCGGTAGGATTGTTATCCATCCATCAAGCGTCAATCTAATGGCGCCTGAGTGTTTCTGTCACAATCTGGGTCT
This sequence comes from Lagocephalus sceleratus, assembly GCA_911728415.1. Classification (NCBI taxonomy): domain Eukaryota; kingdom Metazoa; phylum Chordata; class Actinopteri; order Tetraodontiformes; family Tetraodontidae; genus Lagocephalus; species Lagocephalus sceleratus. The sequence goes on along the minus strand of CAJVRN010000216.1, from coordinate 10,219,818 downwards.
CAGTGGGAAGTCGCCAGTGCATCAATAACACACACCGATGGAGCCGTCGACGCTCCGTCATCCGCGAAGGAAGCAGACCAGACGTGCGTCGGGACATCTGCACCTCAAAATAAATAAGTAAATAAAGCAGCAGCCACGCCCACGTCGAGGGCTTTGATTACTCTCTGCTGATCTTTGGCTCAGATGTGCAGACTTCTGATTCAAGCTCGTGGGTTTCTGGAAACGTCTGATTGTCGGCGGTGGCGGGGGGGGGTCGAAACAATTACCGCCGACGCGGACGGGGAACGGGAGGGGTGAGAGATTCAGAAAACATCAGGCAGCTGCATCTGACTGATGTTTGTGGATCAGAAAACAGAATTATTGGTCAAGATCGGATCTAAACCGTCCTCTAACACAGACTGTTTATCAAACACACACACACACACACACACACACACACTTCAAGCAACAGACAGAATCTGAACACCAAAGATTCACCAACTGTTAAAAGGGAAAAAATGTAGAAATTCATAGAACATGTGTAACTGAAATACCCTCGCATGAGGGAGTCATGTAACCGAGAAGCTGTGTGTGTGTGTGTGTGTGTGTGTGTGTGTGTGTGTGTGTGTGTGTGTGTGTGCACGTGAGGGAGTGTATTAATTTTCTCAGCAGTGATCAAATTTAAAGGAACGTGCACAGAAACATATTGAGCTGATTATCTCCTGTCTGCAGCGGGCAGACAGCGCCGATGGTATATGAATAAATGATGGAGTGATGGAGGCCACACATGAACACATGAACACGTGAACACATGAACACGTGAACACATGAAGACATGAACATATGCACACATGAACACGTGAACACGTGAACACATGAACACATGCACACATGAACACGTGAACACATGAACACACGCACACATGAACACATGCACACATGAACACATGAACATATGCACACATGAACACATGAACACATGAACATATGCACACATGAACACATGAACACATGCACACATGAACACATGAACACATGAACACATGCACACATGAACACATGCACACATGAACACATGAACACATGAACATATGCACACATGAACACATGAACACATGAACACATGCACACATGAACACATGAACACATGAACACATGAACACATGAACACACACCCATTACACACGGTCCTGTTGATGGGAGCAGCCTCACATCTGGACCGACTTCAGCTCCTGAGGCTGAAGTTGGACGTCCAGCGCGGTCGAGGCCCCCCCGCCGAGACGAGGCCGCGACGCCCGCGGAGAGCCGGGCGACTCGGGCGACTCCCGCTGGGGCCAGGAGCGAAGACGCGGCGAATAAAAGCGGCACAACAACAAGGAAGCAACTTTTCCATCAGCTAAACATCTGCGCAGCCTGGCGCTCTCCGCCCTTCAGACCAGCAGAAGATTAAAAACGGAGCGGCCGCAGAAACAATTTCAAACGTGATTCTGCAACAACACAATAAAGCTGAACCCGATTCCCCAGACAGCAGCCGCTTCCCTCGCTCTCACTTCAAAGTGTTTCCTTAACCTTGCACGGATTCGCTCTCCCCTCCTCCTCAGATTTAGCAGTTTACAGTCTTCTGAAACTTTCGCCGACCTTTCCTCACATCCGTTTCCCCTAATTCCGCGGCTAACCTTTATTTACGGTCGTTTCCAATCACACTCGGCCGGAGAGACGAAGACGTTCAGAAATAACTGGAAATGATTCCCCGCTAATTGATATTCTCATCATCAGGAACGTCCACCAAGATCACAAGCGGACCTTTGGAACCTCGGACAGGAATAAATCTCCGGGTTACTTCCAGAGCTCATTTGTTAACAACAAAGAGAGAAAATATAAAACATCTGAAAACGTTCCGTCTTCCTTTGAGGCTCCTGCAGGTCAAAGCTGGTCCACCGACCGCGGTCCCAGTCTGTCATTCGGGGGAACAGTCGAGGAATAATCCCGCCGAGCAGGCAGCCAGGAACGAGTCGGAGAGGATCCGGAGAGGATCCAAGAGGAGCGACGGGGAGAGGGAGACGGCGCTCCGTGTGTTTCTGAGGACACGTTGGACCGACAGTGGAGAAACGTGCCCCCCCCGTCTCGTCTCTGTTGCCCCCCCCCATCTCACCCCCCCCCATCTCGCCCCCCCCGACCTCCTGATCCCGACGTGAGCGGGGGCGCGGGCGCCTCCCTCCGCGGTGGTGAGCCGAGCGTGTCAGAGGTGCTCCTACAACCTCATTTTCTGTGTAAACAGCAGCAGATAAACAGCCTGCAGGGATGTTCGCCCCCCCCTCCACCACCCTGCCCCCCCCCTCGTCTTTCATCCTCCCCGTCGCCGCCTTTCACGGTGGCGGCGCTTCAATCCTCCTGAAGGTGACTGACACCGGAGAGGTGGGAGCGTTAAACACGTGCACCCCCCCTCCCCCCCCCCGTCTTTTCCTGAGGGGGGGGGTGTTTTGACACGCCGGCGGTGGCGTTTGGCCCGCGATTATCGACATCGGGACTGTACCTGTGGGGGAGGGGCTTATTTATGAGCCTGTTTCCAAGCGCCCGAATGAGACGCTGCCGAGCTGACAGACACGGAATTACGAGATTCCCGGAGGAGGGAGCGTTTATCGGGGCCGCGGCGGCTGCAGGCGGATCGTCTCCAGCAGGAGAAACCAGGCCGAGCTTCCGTTCGGAGCCAGTTGAGCGCCGACCGGAGCCAGGTTTCCTCCGACAGCGGAAACGGAATCTCTCCTTTCACGGGCCGCCGCCGCCGCCGCCGCGGCGCTCACATATGCATGAGGCGGCGCCTCCATTAAAAGTCCATTTTGGTTGCGGCGCATCAGTGTGGCGCCGGGAACGCCGACAGGACGCTTTAGTTCTTTTATGGTTTTCAGATCTCTGCAGATCTGAAGCCCCCCCCCCCCCCCCCCACCCCCCCCTCGCCCCCCCATTTCAAACACCTTCATTCATTAACGGCACAAAACCGCCGGCGATGATCCGCACCTCCAGCAGACCTCCGCCGTCAACGTTTGTTTACAGCCTTTCAAAGGCAGCGTTGCGCAACAGCAAACGGGGTCGAAGGTGAAAGCGCGTTCGTAGAAACATCTGGCTCTACTTCGCCCAGAATCCCGCTCCACCCTGGGAGACGATTCCTCGCCGTCAGCTCGGGATGCCGTATCCGACAGTCGGCGATATTCACGTATGATATTGAACCCTCTCACGCGGAGGACGCCTGTTCCAAACCCACTCGGGCGACATCGTTTTTAAACGTTTCACGAGAGCGCCCCAAAGTACGATTACGCCCGCGGAATAGACTTCCAAGATGAGTATAGATGTCATTTTGCTGCCCATCGGGGTCTGCTTCCTTCCGAGGGGGGGGGGTCTAGGAGCTCAGATAAGGCTTTGTGTGGACGCCCCCCCCCCTCAGAAATGTTGTACGATGCTCTTTAAATTCCGAGCGGATCGCCACCGGGGCTGGAGGGTCTCCACTTTGCCGTTCCTGAGTTCGGTAATTGCCCTCCCAGTTGAGGTTGTTTTATGCCTCTGTCACTCAGACTTCATGATCAGGGGTCTTGGGGGGGCGGTTTGGTTGAGGCGATGAGCCCTTCCACACACACACACACACACACACACTCACACACACACACACACACACACACACTCACACACACACACACACACACACACACACTCACACAGACACTCAAACACAGACACTCACTCACACACTCACACACTCACACACACACACACACACACTCAACACACACACTCACACACACACACACACACTCTCTCTCACACACACTCACACACACACACACACACACTCACACACACACACTCTCACACACACACACACACACACACACACACAGAAGGCTTCCGTCTGCATTCTCATGCAAATGTTTTATCCTTGATGAAGATTCAGGGAGCAGCTCCAGACCAGCGTCCCATTCCAGCAGGTTTTGATCCAAGCAGATATTCCAACTTGAACACGAACAGCCTGAGAGAGACAGAACAAAGTCAAGTAGGACTGGGGGTCTCTCTGGGGGGGAGTGTGTTACTCTGAGTGTTCCGTGTGTGTTTCCAATCAAGAACAAATGAATAATAATGAGTGAGCGAGCGCACCCGAGCCCCGTTCTCTCACGTTTGGTGTGATCATGAAGAAGTTGGACGTCCCAGCTGAACCTGCTGCCCTCTCGCCCTGGAAGGGTGCGACCGCCCCGCCCCGGGCGCCCGACGGCGACGCCCTCGGTCGGCCGTGGCCCCTGCTGATATTACATCTGGTCCCCTGGTGGGGCCCCGCGGGGCCCGGACCCAGGGTGTACCCGCTCAGGGGCACTCTGCTGAGGACGTGAGGACCAGCACTCAGAAGATCAACATCAAACCCGTCTCCTGGCTGGAATGGAAAAACCCCCCTCCTCCTCCGGACCTTCCCAAACACACCCAGAGGTGTAAATAAAATACCTCGCCCTCTCGCCCCCGGAGCAAAACCTCTGACTTGATGGATTGTAGAGGCTGAGGGAAGCTTATATGACACACACACACACACACACACACACACACACACACACACACACACACACACACACACAAGCTGAAAATGTCCTCTGAAAACCTGAGCCGTCTGTTCCACCCTGCTCTCAAGGTCACGGCGCTCCGTATCAGTGACAGAATCAGAATTCCCGTCCTGTTTTCCTGCGCGCTCCAGACCTTGAGGGCATTCTGTCCAGCGCCAGCGAGAGCGCCGGGTCGTGCCTGCGCGCACCGCCGCCGACCTCGGCGCCGACATACGTCAGGACACCCTGGAGCACACGCGCTGGGAACACACACACACACACACACACACACACACACACACACACACACACACACACACACACACACACACACACACACACACACCTGGACCCTGCCGTCGATTCAGACGTGATTAATCACAGGTTTCACTGATTTTTCCCGATCAGCATCCCAACGTTTGTTGTGTTTTCTTCCACCAACGATAGTTAACAGTAACTAATGAGTCAGATTAATATGGAAAATTGGACTAACCAGGACAGAGCGGATCAATGGACTGGTTCTAATGGATCAAAGAAGATAAATGAACTGGTTATAATGGATAAAAGAAGATAAATGGACTGGTTATAATGGGATAAAGGATAAATGGACTGGTAGTCCGTTTTGTTTTACACCCCCGTGGAGGGGAGACCTCTTCAGGGGGAGGCGTCAGCTTCCCGCTCTCATTCCGTCTTTCCTGCTTCTTTCGTCTCTTTCAGCATCATCAGCTTGATGCATGTCCGACCAGGCCCATCATCACCAGCACACCTCCATCCCTCAGAGGGAGGGGAACACACACACACACACACACACACACACACACACATACGCATGCACACACACACATGCACACACACACACATACACACATGCACACACACATACGCATGCACACATGCACACACACACACACACACACACACACACACACACACTCACAGTTCAGCATTTAAAAAGCCGCGTCAGACCCACAGTAAAGGTTAGTTAATACATATTTCAGACCTTTGTCTCCTTGTCAGCTGGAATGATTCATGCCTCTGGGGGCCTCTCACCGCTGCCTGCTTCACCGTGTCTCTTTCTCTCTTTAAATGCTTGTTCATGAACACACACGCACACACACATACGCGCAGCTACCCCACCACCGTTGAAGAAGTCCCTGCGTTGAGCGTGAATAGTGAATAGCGGCGGAGGTCAGAGGTCATCCGCCGTGATGCATTAAAGGCTCCGAGCTTGAATCGCGACAGCATGGAGCTCATGAGTGGATACTTTATGTTCTTGAGGTTAACTGAATTCATAATGAGCTGCTTTGTTTTTGGGGTCCTTTCGCTTGCTGGATAAAGAAGTAGACGTGTGGTGAAGGTTCATTTGGGCCAACATGCCAACACCCTCTACCCTTCTGAGCTGCGCTTCAGCCGCTTTAGATGAAATCACTCGTTAATGATTGTAATGATTCAGTCTTTGGAAATTAAAGAGGGGGCGGCGGCTTTGCCTCCCACATATAATTACTCCTCGTCGTTGAGTTTAATCGTTTGCTTTTCATGTTTTGAACACTTCTGGACAGTTTGGCTGCGTCAGTGAAAACAGGTGAAAGCCGCTGACGCGCGCGGAGATCAAGAAACCTGATTAGACCAAACAAAAGCCTCGCTTTCATCTCTTTGATCCCGCCCCGGCGCCATACGCAGCTCTCGGTGTTGTCAGTCACAGCTCGCGCTGCGTTCCGTGTTCCTCGACGCCTCCCCGCGCCCGCCCAGCGCCGCCGCCGCCGCTCTTATCTGCGTCCCCGCGGACGCTCGCAGATGCATGTGCGCGGTGGAACCTTAAATAAGCCCCCCCCGGCCCAGCGGGACGCTCGTGTGCTGCTGCGAGAACAGATGTAATCCCCCTTCTGTTTGAATATGGTTTACAAAGTCAAAGCCCCCGCGCACACCTGCCTCCCCGATAGCCACGTGCAAACAGGCGGAGCCGGTGTTTGTTAATGGAGCGACCCGGGCTTATCTCCTCCTGCACAAAGCGGACGCAGAGGCAGTCAAAGGCGGCTGCAGCCCACGAGGGGGGGGGCATCAAGCAGAGGCCCGGATGCGGAGCGGAGTGTTTTATGTCCCATCGCCGCATCATTTGTTCTTCCTGCCTCAGAATTCCAAATTCAAATAATTTGTTTGTGGTCGGACCCTGGAGGCCGAGCTCATTTGTCCAGGGGAAGAAGACTCGGGGCCATCAGGAGGGAAGGGTTTGCCCACTGGAAGGGCGCTATGGTGGGCCCTTTAATTGGGCTTGTCCTCCCCAAACACACGCAAGGGAACCGGAGGACATGTTTCCAGACAGATGTTGCACATGTCTTCCCTGCTTGAGGAGATCCCAACTGAGCGGCATCGTGCGCGTCCATCCTCTGGAACGCCGCTCTGAAGTGCCCTTTATGGGCTCCACAAAGGCAGGGGCGACATCAAGGGCACTTCGCTGTGTTGTATCTACTGAAAGGCACATTTAAAAGCTGAATTAGACCTTTAACTGCCATTTTCCCCAAATGTAGCTGCATATTTGATCCAATTTAGTTGAGTTCATTGAACACCTGGAACCTTGGATGTTCCATTTAGGAAGATGAAATAGTAATGACAAAGAGAAACTGATAAAAGCAAAAGCGAGCATGAAGAATTTTGTTGCGGTGTTGATCTTTGACTCAAAGCTGACATCCATCATCAGCCGGTGCGTTTGTGGATTTGCTGTGATGGAGAAGATGTTTTTTATAGATGCATTTGTACCGATGTTTGAGGGGGAAAAAGGAAAAATCTCGATTTCTCAGAGACATTTGCACGGACCCCGAGGTCTTTCGATTCGTGTGCATTCCTGAGCGCTCCTCTCAGGCACATTTCTGCACGTCCCGCTGCCCTTTTCTTTTTATAATCCACATTTACTCAGCACTCACAGATATATTAATATTTGATATTAAGACCAGTCGCAGAAATGCAAAGATGGACTCCACATGTGCAGTAGTAGGAACGCTCGGCTTTTTGATCATGCTTGCAAGTGAATTGGCTGATGTTTGTTCTTTGAGTGTTGAAGAAGAGAGAAGACAGCAGAGAGAGAGAGAGAGGGAGACCAGAGCTGGAAGCCCACATCCGGGGTGAAGGTGCCGGGTGAGGCTGGTGTTAACGCCTCATCACATCCGAACCCGTAAAGACACACGCCGTCCTGCAGCCCTGAAACGCTGCTGCTCTTCTACTGCAGGAGCTTCCTAATGAAGCAGTGCTTCTCAGGCAAGTTGGTTCCAGGTGAAGAGACAGCCTTGGAATGAGCACAACTGGATCTGGAGAACCAGATGGATGACAACAATTTGATTTCCACATTTCCTCAGCAAGCGTCCGTTCTCGCTCAGACGGCAGCTGAAGCCCACGGCTCTGTTTTTAATAAAGTTTGTGGCTCTTCGTCATCAGATAACGTGAGATAACAGAGTTTTACTGACAGCTCCTGATTATTAAGTCGTTCTGCTGTCTGCAAGTAAACTTTAAAACTAGTTCCCTCCCCAACACGGAGCTTCCCGCCCCATCCTCCCCAAACGCTCGCTCTTAATTCCAGTTGTGATTCGGGGCTTTGGAGAGGTGAAGTCATTAAACTGCAGAGAAATCGACAAAACATTTGTCAAAATAAAAAGGCCGCACAGTTCAGGCTTGAGCCTTTGGAAGCCCCAAAATGTTCCCACACAGGTCAAAGCAGGGTATCGTCCAGCATGTCTCCGTGCGCTTCAGCATTTGGAGCTCCTCCCACCAGAGACCGGCTGCATGAAGCCGTTCCAAAGGCCACTCGAGGCTTCACACAGTTTTTTTTGAGGCCATTGACCCAGCAGAAAGAGGGATTCCTGCACACTGCGCACCATCTGATCCCACTTCAATCTGATGCAGCCAAGCTGTTCCCAAATGTTCCCACTCTGTTATGATACCATTAACAGTCGAGCGTGGAATATTTAGTCTCTCAAACGGGAAGCGCCGCGGACGTCGCAGCGCTCCTGAGAAAGGCACACTCAGGCCTCATTTATACACCTGTGGGCCTCATTGATGCACCTGTGGGCCTCATTGATACACCTGTGGGCCTCATTTATACACCTGTGGGCCTCATTGATGCACCTGTGGGCCTCTTTTATACACCTGGGGGCCTCATTGATACACCTGTGGGCCTCATTGATACACCTGGGGGCCTCATTGATACACCTGTGGGCCTCATTGATACACCTGGGGGCCTCATTGATACACCGTGGGCCTCATTGATGCACCTGTGGGCCTCATTGATACACCTGTGGGCCTCATTGATACACCGTGGGCCTCATTGATGCACCTGTGGGCCTCATTGATGCACCTGTGGGCCTCATTGATACACCTGTGGGCCTCATTGATACACCTGTGGGCCTCATTTATACACCTGTGGGCCTCATTGATGCACCTGTGGGCCTCATTGATACACCTGTGGGCCTCATTTATACACCTGTGGGCCTCATTGATGCACCTGTGGGCCTCTTTTATACACCTGGGGGCCTCATTGATACACCTGTGGGCCTCATTGATACACCTGGGGGCCTCATTGATACACCTGTGGGCCTCATTGATACACCTGGGGGCCTCATTGATACACCGTGGGCCTCATTGATGCACCTGTGGGCCTCATTGATGCACCTGTGGGCCTCATTGATACACCTGTGGGCCTCTTTTATACGCCTGTGGGCATGACGCGGACACCTGATCTCAATCATTCCCAATGCTTCTGACGACCCGGTTTATTTCCTACAGCAGGCGATCCACGAACCGTCCGCCGGCGTTTTGGTAGACGTGGTTTTAATAATGGTACCGGACAAACGTAAACAAACATCAGGAATGAGCGTTTATTTACTGAGCACAAATTTAAGACCAAGTCCCTGTAAAACATTTAAATATTTATTTTATCTGAGATCATTCACATATAAAAGCTGAAATAATATATTCTGCCAACCCTCCAAAAAGCCTCCTATAATCCCGGCTCATATATGCCAGATGGTTTCATGTCAGTGAATATGAGATCCTTGATGGGGTAATAGCACAAATGTGGAACTTTCAGTGTTTATGTTTGTGCTTAATGCCTGTTTTTAGGCTAATATTCAGGGGGAAAGCGCATTTATTATCTGATTATGATTAAAATCGGAGGGCATGTAAACAGCGTAATGGCGTGATTGAAGCGCTGGCAGCGAGGACGCGGCCCAACGGAAACCAGGGGATGTTGTGATTCCAGCACGCTTCCCTTTAAGGAACGTTTGCTGACGTCACGCCGGAAAACCTGCCAAGTCATTTCAGGAAGCAACAACTTTGAGAAGATTAAGGGGATTAAAACGAGGCCATGTCGTCCAAACTGCAGCTTTGAATGGGCGACCCCGCCACGGCCCCGATCGGAGAACATCCCCCCCGCTCCCTGTGGGATAAACCCTGGAGCCGGGCCCCGGCCCTCGCGGCCCTCCAGCTGCCATCCGTCATCATTCAAACGTCCCCTCGCAGTCCGGCGTGCAATAGTCCCTCCACAGACGTTGTCTTTGGCTGGTCGTGGGCTCCTTCGTTGCGGGGCCAAGCCTCCCGCTGCGATGGCCTCCACGTGTTTCACCTGCGTCTGTTTACCTGTCGCCCTCCTGATGAGCCACACCTGGCCTCATTTCCATCGCTGCACTTGTTGGAGGGGAGTCAGCTGTGTTTTCTTTGGGCATTCCTTTGTGGTTTCGGGGTGTTTTTAATGTCTATTTTGGATCCGCTGAATCGCTTTTGCATTTTTCCTACAAATCTTTGTTGATACTTGATCCTAAAATTGCTGTTAAACTTGATTATGGACAGACAGAAATAAAATTTTCACTAGGGTTGAGGTTTGTCTGCCTTTAATTTACGTTTTAAACATTGTGTTCCACAAAGGATTTTATTTCAGGAGGAATATTTCAGGATTTAGACCCTCCACGCCTTCCACCTCTGAACGTTTCTCAGAATGAAATTGTGTGCAGTGCTCATTTCACACAGATGTTCTTCATGGAATCCATCACCATAGTGACATGCGAGACATTTCTCCCTTCATGTTGTTGCCATGACAACCTTTCTGACACATATTTATTTATGTGCCAAAAAAACAATGAAAAGCAGCCCCGGGACTGTTTATTGTAAATGTGAACATTTACAGAAATGCTGCAGACGGAGCCTGTTGACAGATGAACTCATGAAAATAGAGATTTATTCAGCCAGCTCTGCTTCATTTGGAGCTTTTCTTTCCCCTTTCAGTACCTACTGTAACTCCAATACGCCACCATCCGCGGCGGCTAATTGAAGCGTTTACGGAGCGGTGGAAGGGTGTGAGGAGGGGGCGCTCTTTAATGAAGTCTGATCTCATTAAAAGATACAGCTGCCAATCCGAGCAGAGAGGGATTTAAAAAAAGAGACGGCACAAAGGAGGAGAGGCCAGCAGGAGCGGCGGCAGGTTATTCGCCACAGAACGAAACAAAAGGATTAATATTCACTGAATGGGCGCAAACATTCAGACGCCACATTCTTCAGGGGTCGTTTCCTGGCACCGTCGGGGGCGTCGGAGCGGAAGGAGCAGATGTGTGTTTTAACAAGCCTCCGCCGCCCGCCAGGCGCTCGCATCACGACGCGCCCCGGCGCCGCCGACACGCAGACCTCCGTCCAAGAGCGAGCCGCGGCCTCACGTGCCCGTGACTGCTGCCGCCGCCGCCGCGGTCAGATCCGCACACTCGTTCGTGTGCGCTCAAAAACGGCGGTCTCCAGACGCCCCGCGGGGGCCCGCGTCTGAACCGCTGAGCGTTAGCGCGCCGGACACTTGCAGCACGCGGCGGTGGAGGCAGGAATCAGAGAGCCTCCACCGCGTCTGCGAGGAGAGCAACAGCAAAAAGGTTCAATTAAGGAGCCGTTCTGATCTGGAAATAACCTCCCAACTGCACCAGTTGCCATGGTGATCTAACAAGGGTAGAAGTGGAACCAACTTTGTACAACTTGAGATGTCTCGTAATGGAGGAGCCTGCGAGGACGGGCTCAATGGGGCGGGGGGGCGCTGACATATGGACGTCATCCGGCGGCGCGGGCAGAAGCGGTGGTCTCGGTGCGGTGGCTAAAGTGGCCGTGCGTGTTCGAGCCTTCCTGCGCGCGTGTGACGGCGCCTGTCACCGCCGGCGCTGCCTCCAGATCCTCGCTCGACCATCCGCTCGCGCGCTCTGCCCTTCACATGTCATCGGCCTGACACATGATCCTAATTGGTCGCCGCCGCGGCGAGGGCGTCCGTCTCCCAGGCAGGGTGTTTAAATTCTGCCTGGGAAACCTGAGCTCGCCCGCAGGCTGCTTCCTCCGCGGGTGGGGGGGGCGGGGGGGTCGTGGGGGGCGTGGGGGGCGTGGGGGGCGGGGGGGGCAATCAAAAGCTGACAAACACAAACAACAATAGCTCCGGCTCCAGCCTTCGGGCTTGGTTCCTCGGCGGCGGAGGGAGACATCAGACGGGACTTTCTGTCCGTCCCGCTCCGGTTAGACGGACCTCATTCCTGACAGGTCGCGGGAGCGGCTCCGCCCCCTCCATCCAGCCCGGAAACATTCCGGCTTGTCAACAAATTGAGTGACTGGGGACCCGTTTGTGCTCCGACACGCGCGCGGAGGGCCCGCGTGGATACTCGGAGGCTTATCTTACCCTCCTCTTATCTGCTCATCCCGATTACACGTGGCCCCGGAAGCCCGAGCGGCTCCGCTCAAAGGGGATGAGCCCGGATTGAAACAGAGACGCGGGGTTTCTTTCAAAAGTTTGAAGAGACGTTCCTTCGCTGGCGCGCTCTCATAATGATGAAGCACGAGCTGAGGGATGAGGGAAGCTGCGGGATGGACCCTCAGCGCCTCCAGCGTGCTTCTACCTGGACCTCACCTTAAACGGACCCGTGTGCGTATCCGCGTGTTCTCGGGGGCTGCGGGTCGTGCGCGATGAGCAGGTAGATGGAGGCGGGGCCTCCCTGGCGTCCCGATGCTGACTGCTGGGTCAGCGCCCCGTACCCGAGCGTCTGGCTCTAATGACGCCTCTGCCAGGGCTCGGCCGACTCCGGTTCGGACCGGAGGAAAGGCGTCAGGGACGGGTCTGTGAGGTCGCGGCGCTGTTCGGTCTGATTGGACCTCTTTGTTTAACACCAGACATGAATAGAGAGCGAGTGACCTCACAGGAAGTGATGCTGACCCCGCGCTGGCCCGCCGCTCCGTGGGAGCAAATTGGCACATATTACAGGTGGCAACCGGTAATTTAGTCCAGAGAAACAGGTCGGATCTGTGTGTGTGTGTGTGTGTGTGTGTGTGTGTGTGTGTGTGTGTGTGTGTGTGTGTGTGTGTGAGTGTGTGTGTGTGTGTGTGTGTGTGTGTGTGTGTGTGTGTGTGTGTTTGTGTGTGTGTGTGTGTGTGTGTGTGTGTGTGTGTGTGTGTGTGTGTGAGTGTGTGTGTGTGTGTGTGTGTGTGTGAGTGTGAGTGTGTGGGTTGCTATTGAGCATAGCTGCTTATTCTCTAGTCAGGAGAAAACATGTTATCAAGCCGAGTGGACCAGCGATCAGGTCTCGTTGGTGCGTCTGAGTCGCTGCTGCAGGAGGAAGAGGAGCCCGTCTTCACCAGCTCTGGTCTACACCCACCTCTGACTTCCACTTCCGCCAACACCTCCACCTCCACCAACACCTCCACCTCCACCACCTCCACCTCCACCACCTCCACCTCCACCAACACCTCCAGCTGCCCCCAGAACCTTCCCCACCCTCAGCCGCTCCTCCTCTCCAGCGTTCCTGTGAATTCACACCTTCTGCTTTAATCTCTATTTTTAAACAAAGACGATAAAAGCACCTCGCTGCTGTCTGTTCTCTCTCCTCCCCAGAAATGAGGCTCCAGTGCAGCTTAGTGACCTGTCCAGGATGTGCCCCCCCCCGTGACCCCGGTCCAGAACAGACAGCAGTTAACAGCGAATCAATAGATTTTTCCGGCGGGGGGAATCCCACAGGGAGGGTTTGAGAGCGCCGCTGTCAGACGCGAGGACAGGAACGCTCACCTGTCTGCGCAGCACCTGAACGCAGCACAAACAGGACGAGGGGTCAACGCCTGCACTTTAGCTGACCTCCTGACGGGGGGGCCTGGTGCAGACTGCTGCTGTCTGCTCAGGGTCGGATGTGCTCAACAATGACAAGGACGAATTAAACATTTAGCCTAATGGAGCACCATTAAAAGATGGAAGACGGATGGCTGCGATGTGAGACATCTAAAACGGCCTCCGATCGTCCAAAAAGGAAGTCCTCGTAAAGCGCTGAGGATGGGGGGGGCCGAGCCAGGGCGAGAGAGCCTGTCATTAGGTCTCTGCCTCACGGCTCCACGTGCAGCACGCCACCTGAGATCAGCAGCAGCTACGACGCAAGACGACATCTCCCATTCATGAAAACCAGCGCCGATGAATAATCGAGAGCCATGAATTAATAACGCGTCCTGGTTTGGGGGGCGTTTTTTAAAGTGTGTTAGCATGCCTGGTGAAATCGCCTGGAGTCAAAATGACTTTCAAGCACTCCTGCGACATGGAGAATACAAAGACACACACACACACACACACACACACACACACACACACACGTGACATGACTGCATTTCCGCTCCTGTTACATCTTTGTAACATTCAAATGTGCCTCGGCACAGACCAGCTGAGGAGACCTCCCTCCACCCACCGGGTCCATCCACCTTCGCCCGTTCGCTCTATCAGGAGCATGAAGGTCAAGTGCTGCGCGTCTGTGGAAGGGAAGGGTGAAAGGCGAGGCTTCACCTCCCGACCCGAGCCCTCGAAGAGCTCCACGTCCTCCTAAACTGCTGCTGATTTGCTCCATCTGTCTCTCCTTCTTCATTCCAGTCACAGCAAAGAAAACACCCATCGTGATTTACCCACCTTGTTTTTATTCACAAAACGGGGCTGTGAAGTTAAAAAAAAAAAAAAAAAAAGCGACGGCAACACGGAGATATGCATAAAAGCGCAGCTCACATAACTTAAAGAATGAAGTGGGTCACCTTCTCCGCACTCGCCCGCCTCATGAGTAATTCAGAGAAGCAGAATCCGCATCCACAGACAGACAAGCAAAGAGCCGAGTCCTCCGAGCAATACTGAGCAGCACCCCAACGCCACAAAAACATTTATTCACACACTCCAAAGCGCCATTATTTTGTTGCTTTCACTTGTGGATGATGAATTAGTATTCAAGCTAGGCTACATTTGGACTACATTCGTTGTTATGGAGAAGCGTTGAGGCCATGCTAATTCGGCTGGAGCCTCTTCAAGTTTCCTAAGTGAAAACATTCCAGAAGAAACGCGAGTATCTCCTCTGTGCATTTGGACCGCTGTCTCCGAGCGTGTTTGGGTTGTTTGTGCTCCGATACGGTCGCTGAACACGTTTTTAAGGCCTGAACTTCAAAGCCCTCGCTATAGCAACACTGTCACCAATTAAGATGGCGTGTTTGCTCTGGATGGGCCGACGCACACATCCACGGAAATCATTATGCGCGAGGAGAAACGGTGCCAAGCAGCTTTGTGATGGTCTCATATTTGTTTGAGCGCGCTCAGCCAAAGTAAACGCTCCCACAGGCCCGCTCCTTTCTCCCCGCGCCTCTGCAGGCCTTCGCTCTGAATCCTGAAGAGACGGCGGCTGACGCGCCCCCGCAGGTGCGAGCGCACGTACGGCGGGCGTGACGGGGAGGAACGGCCGGTTTATCCGAAACCCTCCACGAAAGCGGAGCATCTGGAGACGGCGACGAGGACGGAAGTATTTTTAGGAACAGACGAAAAAGTGTGTTTGATGGGAGTGACGAGGTCCCTCAGACAGAAACACACACTTTCTTGTCAAAGTCATCAGTCTGCTTCCCTTCCTTCCCTCCACGACCCCATTTCAGCTTAACGGCACTTGGCGCCGATGCCACTGGATTATTAACCACAATTAAGGACAGGAGGGCGAATGGTTTCGGCGAGGAATTAACGACGCTCCCACCGCCCGTGTCGTCTTCATCCCGGGGCCCCCGCACACATGCACGTCTGGGGATCGCCGGCTCTGAGGCTGCTGGATGTTCAGCACGCTGACTTTGTAAACACCTAGACGAGCACACACACACACACACACACACACACACACACACACACACTCACACACACACATGCACACACACACACACACACACACACACACACACACACACACACACACACACACACACACACGCACACTCACACACACACACACGCACACACACACACACACACACACACACACACACACACACACACATCTTTGTGGGTATCTGAAGCTGTCAAAGATCTGAACGAGTGTTCCAGGATGGATGTTTAGAGTTTATGACTCTCTGACCGCAGATGTGTGGACCATCACATTAAGGCCGACTGCCTCTGACTCGCTGCTGCTTCATAAAAAGTGTAAAAATTAACGCTGATGCACTTCCATTTGATACCAGCGCACATTAAACAGGACACGGTGAAGGTTCCTCACCGTCACGGGACCTGCAGGAGCTCGGTGGTTGGGCTTTGGTGTCCACGATGGAAGAAGCATCAGAGGGGAGGAAAAACGTTCCAGCACCCTGGGGGGGCACTCAACCCTGACCAGAGATCAGCACCTCCACACAGCTCCACATCTGAGCTCCAGCTGAAGCTCCTGCTTCTGGTCCACTGACCAGAGGTCTGCTGGGACCCTCAGCAACACCCCCCACCTCCTCCACCACCACCACCTCCCACTCCCACCACCACCTCCACCAGCAACACCTCCACCAACACCTCCTCCTCCTCCACCTCCTCCTCCACCTCAACCTCCACCTCCACCTCCTCCTCCACCTCCCTCCTCCTCCTCCACCTCCTCCTCCACCTCCACCTCCACCTCCACCTCCTCCTCCTCCTCTTCCTCCTCCTCCTCTTCCTCCTCCTCCTCCACCTCCACCTCCACCTCCTCCTCCTCCTCCACCTCCTCCTCCTCCTCTTCCTCCTCCTCCTCTTCCTCCTCCTCCTCCTCCTCCTCCTCCCACCTCCTCCTCCTCCTCCTCCTCCTCCACCTCCTCCTCCTCCTCCACCTCCTCCTCCTCCTCCTCCTGATGTATTTCTCTTCAGGTCCTTTCTTCTCCCTCAAACCCTAATAGATCTCATCTCTCCATCAGCCTGTTCAGAGGGCAGGATGCCTCCACTCTTCCTTCTCTTTTGTTCTGCAGATGCTCCGTCGCTCCACCACCCTGAGTCGTCTGATCATCGTCTGTTTCGCGCCTCGCTTTCACCACCAAGGTTTCCTGTCAGGTGTTTGAAGTTCCTGCCGACACTCGTGTCGACACTATTTTGAGGCAGACGCAGTTGTCGCCCCCCGAGCCCCCCGGGTGCCGCGCTCTCCCTCTGAACTGAGATCGGCCACATTGTTGCTATTCTGAGCCTCCGGACCGACGGAGGCGGGGTCAAAGGTCGACGGGGCAGACGCTCAGGGCGACTTCGATGTCAGCGTTGTTCAAAAGAACCCTCAGAAAAACGAAAAAGAGCAACTGAGGACAACAGAGCACCCACCACAGGTTGTTATTATTATTATTATTACTAGTGTTGTTGTTGTTGTTGTTGTTGTTGTTGTTGTTGTTGTTGTTGTTGTTAGTAGTAGTAGTAGCAGCAGTAGTAGTGGTAGTGATAGTAGTAGTAGTAGTGGTAGTATTAGTAGTAGTAGTAGTGATAGTAGTAGCACTAGTGGTAGTAGTAGTAGTGGT
>CAJVRN010000216.1:10182500-10197500 GCA_911728415.1 Lagocephalus sceleratus | reverse complement strand
GTTGCCATGGCGATTCATTTGCGGTGACTGAGCGGATGGCGAATGGGCCTCTGACGGACGCCGCTGAAGGTCCTTAAAGGCATCACCAGATCCCCTCGCTATGGAAACTGAACTCACCACCGGTGCTCGTCTCCCTCTTCTCACCGTCTTTACCTTCACATACTCGTTTACATCCACCTTAGCTCAGTCACCCAACTCTAGCGTTAGTCTTCTCCTGCCTTTATTTGCAGGCTTGTTCGAGCCTCGTTCTAATCCCGTCTGTCAAGCCCGGACCGTTTGTCCAGTCCAAAAGCCGGAGAGGCTCTGGGGATTACGCAGAGACAAACGAGACCAGAGGGAGAGAACGTGTGACAGGCGGAGGGTTGGAGGAGCACCTTGGCGTGTTCCCTCTCACGACTCCTCTGAGGGTGGAGGCGGATGTCTGCAGGTCGGGATCAGCTTCAGGCAGATCCTGGACTCAGGTTTCCTTACGGGATCGCTCTCACCTTCTAACAGCGACAGTAAAAAGCTCATTTTCTCCCTCGTTATTAACTCCGTCCACCCAGTGTGTTGAGATGTTAATTATCAAATGCTTAACGGGAAGACACAAATGCTACATGAACTATTATTCGTAAACATTAAACAGCACTCCAAGGAAATAAGTGTCTTTTTCTGCATGTAAACCTTCATTTATTTCAACTACATAACAGAAATTTCATTATTGTCAGAGTGCATCAGGCTTGATTTCCAGTCATGCTGAGTATTCATTTGTACTTCAGGATAATGTCTTTTTAAATATCCTTGCCAGGAAGCACGAGAAAAAAAAACAAGTTAATTAAATTTCAAATGTTCCTGATTGTAATCATTGATTTAAAAAGGTAACATAAGGAAGCGGAAGCTAAATCATGATTTTTTTCCCCCCTCTCTCTCTCTCTCTCTCTCTCCATACGTCTGTGTTCATCAAAATACAGTAGCTTGAAAGAAGTCGTGCATGGAGGTCCATTTTCAGAGGTTCAAAGGAAGAAAAAGCACAGACATTTTAAATTAGACACCGGCCTCGTTACCTCTTGACTGGTTTTATCAGTAATTACATTACTCATCTCTAAATCACACATCATGCTTAATCGAGCAAAAATTGGACACATAAGGAAAAAATAATTAAGGTGCCCTTTTCCATCAAAGAAACTCATTTATAAATACAGGAGACATGTTCTGCAATCTTTCGCTTGCACTCAGAACACTGAGCGCTGCTCATTTCAGGCAATTTTTGGACATTTTTCCCCCCTCCAAGGACACTTAACTCATCAAGACCAAACTTTTCACTGTTTTTGGAGGTTTTTTGTGTTTTTTTTTCCTTCCAACTTCCTAAATATTAAAATGGCTGGGCCATTATTTTTGTTGATTAATATTTTGGCTTATTAATACTTAATGAGATTTGAAACAAGAGCTTGTAAAACACCCACGTATAATGAGTCCTGTTACAGACACGGTACCTTTTGACATGTTGGTACAGTTAAATTCACAAATGAAACCCCTGCAGAAGCCGCCCACGCCTCCACCGGCAGCCCTTCAGCCTCCGGGACCCTGAGCACAACTTTGTGGAATACTTGGTAAATAACAGCAGCGCAGGTCACCCAGCAGGGCCGCAGCCACCCCCCCTCCCACCACCCATACCCCGATGATTGAAGCCAACATCATTTGTAATTAACACGACCCGCGGAGCCACTCGAGGCCAAACGCCTTCATTGGCAATTAATTTTCCTCTGTTTTTGCAAAATGAAGCTCCCCAGAAAAACAACACAGATTTATCAGGCAAATAGTGTGATTATTGTCTGATGATACCCAGGAGCCCAGAGGTGAACTCTTTAATTGCTGTTTGACTCTTGCTGAGGTCTCTTTTACATCAGTTATTGGAATCTGCATGCAGCTTTCAGCCAGTAAAATAAGAGGCTACGTCTGAAAATACAGCCTCACATCATAAAATATTCACTGTGACCGAGAACGGCTGAACCAAATTTTAATGAATCTGAAACTGGTCTCATAGCCTGAGCTGCTCACGTTGATGTGAATGTACCAGCTCTGAGATCGCCCCCCCCTCCCTTTTTTAACATGGCTAGTTAAATTTTTTTTCTTAAATCTCCATTTGCTGCCTTCGGCCACAGACTGAGAGGTGAATAATAAAAAGGATTTGGTGGCTTTGAGGGCAGAGGAGAAGAGAGGAATTAATGTCAGGGATGAATTTATAGACTACGCAGCACCTTCAAACTCGGCGTTTGGGGACGAAGGTCTGCTAATTAAAGCAAAACAAAGAAAAGATGATTTTAGAAAAGATGGTGTTGATCCTGCATTGGTGAAATCAAAGACACACTTTCTGCTCTAATTACCTTTCTTTTACAAAACTTCACTTGAAGCTTCTTTTCCTCCATATCCGTTACCACCTTTACGCCGAGGATGCGTGCAGATCAAAGCGGGGTAGCGCAGATGCTCTTTGATGCTTTGAACTGTGAGGGCAAGAATCCTCAGACGCGCCGGTGCTGTTGTTCTCTGGTTCACACCAAAGACAAAGTACTTCGTTTGTACATTAGTAAACAGGGGAAACCCACAAATGGGCCCGTTTAAGCCCTCCGCGCTTCAGTTGTTTTAGAGGCTTTCCGCCGGGCCCCCGGGGGCCCAACCAGGACAAACCTCAGAGATTCCCTCTCCCACCAGGCTTGTTAGAGCCTCCTGGAGAGGACGGGCTGCCCTTCCCGGGAGGCTGCTGCCCCCGCAAGCTTTACAAAAGAGTGTAACAGAGGCGAAACTTGTTTTCTCGATGATCCAACAGTCGTCCTGCAAGTTCTCGCTCTCAAATTCTCACCGCAGGAAGTTCAGTAAAAAAAAAAGATGTGTGGCGGAGCGAGAGCGCGGGGACGCGAGCGCGGACGTGAGGGAGCTTTTCTAATTGTAGAGGTGGAGAAGCTGAATCCCGCTTTCTGTTCCTCGCCCAAATGCTGTTGGCCCGCGCCCGTCACCCCAGGAACTAACTTCCTGAAGTCTGGCCGCCACACGTAGCGGCTCCAGGGACCCAGGCGCTGATGGACGTCCAGGTGGCTGACCATGAGGGAGGAAGGAACCATCAACAGATGGACCCCCGAGTCTGCAGGGTTAGTCCAAGACGCGGCACAGCTGAAGGGGGGGCCGTTGTCATCGCCATGGTGACGACTGGCCCCCTGTCCTCATGCTAATTACTGCGAACCACACGGCGGCGTTACAAAGACAACACCACGATGACAGCAGGCCTTCATCTCATCGGGGCGTTCACACTCCAGGAAAAATAACGCTACCTTTGAGACATCCGATACGCCGTCTCCGCAGTTACGGAGCGTTATGACCCAACATTCGCTGACGCTCCGTTGAGACGCGTTGGTCCGGTTCCTCCTTCGTGTCAAAGAAAATGTCTGAATCAGAAAATCAAAGCATCAGATGTGTTGGTGGGGCAGCTCTGATGAAGGTAAACACGTTTGACGCCAGCTCCCCCCAACGGTAACCCGACACCACCCCCCCCCGATGACCCCGCCGCCCCCCGAAGAACGTCTTTCCACACCCGCGGGCCGCGGGCGCTGACGGCCGTCTGTCCGCGGGGCTCCCAGGTCAACACGGGGGAGCGAAGCCGCCGACGTGTTTTAAAAACTGTGAGCCGATTCACACCCGAGTTCTCCTCATAAAAGGGCCGAAAACGAGCTCGTAAAAGTCCAGAAACGGATGAGACGGTCCAGGGGCGAGGGCGGGGGGGGCTTAGTTGACATTACGATAATCACTGCTTACAAAGGAGCCCAATTTAGATGGCGAGACTAAACATGATTAACTCACTCCTTCTTTCCAAGCGGGCTTTTTAATTTTGTTCAGGTTTCATGGAACGGGAAAACTTCATGACACACAAGACCGAAGGTTTGATGGATGCGCGCTGGCGTCGTTTGGAGGTTAGAAACCAGCATTCAGGTGCGGGACCTTTAACGTGTAATCTGGTGAATTAGCGCAGGGGCCGGTTGCCATGGGGACAAGATTATCTTATCTGATTTGTGTTATTTTCCTGATGCACCGACACAAAAGGGAGCGCGGACGGGGGGAGGGGGGCGGGGGCCGGGGGGGGGGGCCCGGCTGGGACACGAGCCCTTCCCACTCCCGGGCTGCGCTCAGGTTCACACAAGTGCTCGACAAAAGCGGAGGGAGCGAATCGACCCCTGCGTGGCACAAAGGACAGGCGGAAAACACGCCGCACAACTTTATTTCAGATACAGAACAAAACTGCTCTTCATTTTGCCTCTAATTACACTAATGGAAGTCCCTTTGTAGACCTTAGTGCTTCCAAACGGTGGAGCTAAAAGAGGGTAGGCTTTCTGCTAAAGGCCCCATTGTGCTCGGTAAGCCCCTGGCTTAGACAGCCAGGCGGAATGGACCAGCTGTAATTAGTTTAGCTCCCTCGCTGCTTCACATCCTGCCAGCAGAGGGCTTTGCCCAGTGAAAGGTGCCTCCACAGGGCTCTGAGGATGAAGTGAGGGTGGATCATCCACTATAGCTTCTATGGAAGGGGTGGGGGGGACTCCTCACCTCCAGCCTGATATGCTGTGACTAAATTGGACAAGGGGGAGTCGCAAGATATCGGAGGTAAGAGGAGGGAAGGGCTCTAATTATGAGCGGGCTGAGGGGGAGCCATGAGGTATTCACTCGGCCCCTGAGACCAGCAAGCTACTTGTGCAACTCTCAGAATAAAGGTCAAGAATCCATTAAACAGACACATGCCTGGCTCGGGACTCGCGCGCAAGCTATTCAAAAAATAATTCAGAGCATAATGAGCGGAGAGGAACAGATGAATGGGATTACAGACATCAGGAGAATTCTGTGTCGTTTTCAATCAGGAACGCGGCACAAGAGTCACCTGCGAATGCCCTGTTTTTGGAGGACGCCCCGCGCTATTCCACCAGGAAAATTTGACTAATCCGCTGCTTAAATTGCGGCCGTAAATGCATCGGTAATTACAGTTACAGTGTTGACTGAGGTACGGGCAGAAAACACCAGGGAAAAAATAAACGGGTGACGTGTAAAAGTCGTACCGCAGCTTTACTGGAAATATGTTTGACCACTAAAACATTTTTCAAGACGCTGGAAAGATGTTAAAAATAGAGAAATATCTGGATTGTGAACAACGATGTTCTTCATCCATCTGTGAGGATGATTTAAGGCTCAGCTGTTCGTGGCTCTCAGCTCATTAGAAATTTTATTTCCGGGATTTGACTCCCTGTTTCTCTGCACTTCCAGGACCGACGCGCTAGAAGCCAATCTCCTCGACCCTTTAAATCTGTGACCCTCGCCTCGCTTCAGACCTCCGTTTCTGAGGTTTTTCCCACCACAAATGGGCAACTTGTGCTTCCCTGAATCAAGTCATTATTCTGCTCTTGAACCTGGGGAGCCTCCAAACTCCGCCGTACTTGAACCCTTCATTGAGATGAGTTTTCCCACTGTGGATGTTGTCTTTGAGAGGTCGGTAGCTCACACCTCAGTGAGCAGCGTTAATGGCTCCCAACCCCAAGATCGGCCATTTTTCCCAGCCCTTTGCCCCGTATGAATGGATAAAGGCTCTAATAATCTCCCCTCTCTGTAATCAGCCATACTGACCATACTGAATCCTCTCCTTTGTCCTGGCTTTGATATCCCCGATTCCTTTGGCGTGTTCTGGCGAGGTCCACCACCTGCGGCCTTTTTAATTTGCTCTCTATTGACTTCCTGTTAATTGGGTTGGGAGGAGATGCATCCAGATTTTAACCCCCAAGTTCAGGCATCTTAAACCCATCATTGTGTCTTTCACACGCTGGACAAAGGATGCACGGCCCGCTGCGATGTCGCCAGCGCGAGCGGAGGGGAGGAGTGGGAAAATGTTGGAGCGGAGGGAGAAGAAAAGTGTGTGTTTTGATTAAAGGTTTCAACTGTGCAATTAAAAACCGGGGGGACAACTTGTTTTTACTGTTTCCACAGTTCTGCCCGTACTGGCTGTTTTTTGTTGTTTTTAATTAGGAGCAGAAGTTCCTCGTCTTTGTGCCTCCGTGTCCGTGGTACATGCGAGCGGTGTTACCTTCACGGGCTGGAAGAGAAACACGCTTCAACACAAACAGATCTGCATCACAGCTGAGATGTCAGCGGACTGTCCAGAGCACATCTGGAGGGTATTTGGCTCGTCAGGAAGACGGCTCCCTCCGCCCTGGAAAAGGAAACATACAGGAGCTCAGACAGCATCATTCCCGACAGATGTGGGCCGCGTTACCATCGGGCGGAGAAGCTTGCACGAGTGTCAGCGAGCTTCACGCGGCTGGAGGTGGTGGAACGGCCAGAGGACTGGATAACATGTTTG
Organism: Lagocephalus sceleratus; assembly: GCA_911728415.1. Taxonomy (NCBI): domain Eukaryota; kingdom Metazoa; phylum Chordata; class Actinopteri; order Tetraodontiformes; family Tetraodontidae; genus Lagocephalus; species Lagocephalus sceleratus. The sequence continues at coordinate 10,191,139 of CAJVRN010000216.1, read as the reverse complement.
TTCCATCACGAACGTTGACAGAGCTTCTCAGAATGCACGAATACGTTGAAGAACACTACTTCCTCTGAGCCGGGTCCTTGATTCCTCATTTCAGTCGTTCACAACAGCGTTCCGTGACTGTGTGACGGAATTCTGTCGGTGTTTCATCGGAACCTCGCGGGAAAGAAGGAAAGCCTGGCTTCTGATGTTTTAAATTATTGCTGGAGGTCATGTTTGCGGGGGCACTCTCGTCTCTCTACTACCTTCTCCGGCATGTTTCTTCATTTCCTCCATCAAGCAAAACTTGGTTTGATTTTTTTTTTTTCTCACAACACATCCAATTTAATGGTTAAATGAGAAGCACAGAGAATAATCTCTGCAGGTGTGGTCGGGGGTTCTGGTGATGGGGGACTACAAATGAATTGTCTTGGTTAGAGCCCTGGTGCGGGGGGGGTCCAGTGGATGAGCAGAAGTCAACATAAAATACCGGCAATCCCAGAGACACCCCCAGGAATCTCATTAAGGAGATCCACACATCGATGGCGTAGCTTCACACTGCTGTTTTTCTTGCAGAGCAGGGAAGTCCGTGGAGTATTTAAATGGATAATGGTATTGGTCTCACATCAGCTCTCCAGCCAGGAAAGCTCGGTGAATAAGCTGCGAGGACTCTCGCTCACTCCCGCACTCCCATTTCCTCCTTGACTGAGTAATTATTCCTAAAGCCCACCTACCACGGCAACAAAAATAGAATTGATTTCCCATTATGTGCAGCATCAGTCCTGCTGGGGAGGTCCTGTCGGGGTGACCGGCAGCGAGCAGATGGGCCTGACCCTGGAGCCAGGGGCCACTGTCGGGGGCTCCGCGGGGATATCGATGTGCTCCCTGCTTCATTTCCCAAAACAAAGCAGACGTGTTGGTGGTGCACCTTTCTGCCCCACAGCAGCCGCTTGACCACAGTCAGATAAAGGTTTGTGGAGACAGAGGGAGGGGCCCCCCCGCCCCCCCGCCCAACCGCACAGTTTATTGACTCTGGAGTGTGAGACTTTTGAAAGGACTCTGCCTCATCACAGCCAGTCTTAACTTTCACCTTTCATCGCCGAGGCCCTTCCCCAGGAACTGAGAATCGGGGGGGATTGACGTGACTAAGCCCTGAATACCCTCGGAGCCTCTCTGGGTAACTGGGCAGGTTTCGGTGCGGTGAAGTTCGCTTGCAACACGCCGAGCCAAATTTGTACGTACAGCGCTGTCATAAACCGCACGGCTCGAGCCTCGCCAAGCCAAAGCTGCATTGTGTGCTAAATTTCCTGGCTCAGCATGCGCGCCTTTGGGAGCAACTACAATAAAACCTTTGTTTTTAAAGTTTCTGTGGGCTCTCCTGCGTTATATTTTTGTTGTGATGCACTGTCATTAGCAGGAGGGTGATTGGGTACTCGTGCAGGATGAGAGGATACAGCAGCTTTGTGTTGATTACGCCTGCGGCTTGACGCGTCTCCATGACTTCCATTATGCTGAAAACAGCCAAAACAGCCCAAATATGAGCTCCGGCTTCTTAGGCAACAGCAGCCGTGGTAGCGTGGCCCCGCCCACACAGCCGCCGTTGCAAGAGGAATCAGCTGTCACGTGCAACCAAATGAATATTTCTAGAATCGACGGCCGAGCCGCTTGTTTTTGAATCAACAAAGGCATCAGTCGCTCCTCCGTCTGGAGGTTCCCATCAATAAATGCATCTTTTTTCCAGCGTCTTATTATGCACCTGATAAAATAAATCACAGGTTGAGGCTTGAGCATTATTTTCTGTCCCGTTTGTGATTGTAAGGGGAAAAGTCTGCTCAGTTTTATTGATTTATGGTAATGATGAGGGCATTTGCAAACATCCGTGCTCTTCAGACCCTGTTTATTCACAGAGGTTTATTACTAAAAGCACTGCCAGCAGTCTCCCCGGTGCTCTCTGCGGTAGCGTTACTGCGGTGATTAAGGCTGAACAAACGCTCAGATAGGTGGAAAATCCGATTTTTCTCAGATATTTTCAGGCAGACTGACTCCACGATTAGTTTCCAGTGATCAAATCAGACTCCTTGTCCAGACATGACCAACATAAATCTGCCTGGTTGTCGTGGTAACAATGCAACCGCGTGTGCTACTATTGTGAAGGACTGTTGTGGACAAATGGAGATGCATCATCATCATTTTGCTCTGGCAGGTACATTCAGCGGCAGGACAATCGCTGCGCTTCTCCTGACCTTTGAAGGCCCGTTTGGATCCATCTTTGTCTATAAAAGGACTTCAATTATATTTGGGGGAAGACTTCTGACCTCTGTGATCGCATGAGTTGATCCTTGAGCTCAGCCGGACCTCTGAACTGAATCAAAAATACATGAGAGGTGAAGTTACGGCGACCTTTGACCCCGCGCTCCAGTCAAGGTGAACGTCTGTGGAAGGTTTAAAGTAAATGGGGCGGCGGACCGAGCCCGTGCTTTGTAATAACGACCGAGCTGGAGCTGAAACCACCGGCAATTTCCTGCACCTCTACCACGCGTGTGATTTATCACGCCGAGCAGCTTCAAATACTGGAACAATTGTAAAAATCAGGCTTTGCCTGAAATCCCAGTCAGTCCAAAACGGCCCGGCTCTCTCACGGCAGGACCGACTGTCTAAACTCTGCCGTCATCCCGTTTTACAGCCGCTCTCCTCCTAAGCAGGTGCCAATCACAGCAGGTAGACTCGCCCAGGGCCCCGAGCGGCTGGAGCTCATTAGAAAAATCTGGACACATTCTGGTGCTGGCACCGCCCGCGCTCCTCCAGAACCCAATGTGAGACATTCCTCGGGGCTGGGAGAGGTTAATCAGTGGGGCAAAAACAATGAGCTGCAGGTAGGAGGAGGAGGAGGAGGAGGAGGAGGAGGAGGGAGGAGGAGGAGGAGGAGGAGGAGGAGGGATGGTGGTTGGTGTCCGAGGGTGTGCGAAGGACAGTGTGGTGGGTCGACTGTGAAATGAGGAAATGCATCAGGAAATGCACAAGGACATCTCAAATGCTCGGTTTTCCCGTGCAGCCAGCAGATTTTTGTCATGCACAGAAAGCCCCGGCTGTCGAGAGAGTTGGAGGAGGAGGCGGAATTTCAGCAGCCACGAGTCAAAGGTTCCGTGTTTTCGTAAATCCCACATGCTTCGGCGCGGCGCCCCCGTCCTCGGAGACGTCGCACCGCTCCCTCTCGCTCGGTCCCTGGACAAATGTGATTTATGACACCAGAGGCGACCCCGCCGAGCTCTGTGTGATCTGGTGATTGTTCGGCGGGCTCCAAAAACAGACGCGCGTTTCACAGCAATTAGGTTTTAATCAAAAAGACCGGCGACGAAAAAAACCGTCAGAAAGCAGACGTGTTTGCCGGTGGAGTCGCTCGGACAAAGCAAAGGACTGTAAAAGTCGAGTGTTCGCTTTTAGATGCAGTTTTTTTCCTGCATGTTTTTCCTTCCATGTAATACTGTACTGCAGCTGTTCGCCACGGCTCATTTTAACCACTAATGGTTCTGGCCCAGCATCGACTTGAAACCAGTCAGCCCTCTGCAGTTATTTTTTTATGAAACACTGTGGACAAGCTCTTGGTTCCCAGCCCACACCAGCCTCACCGCGGTTCCCAAGCGCCACCACGCATTTGGACCCGGGATATTGACCGCTGGACGCGGAAGGAGAGCTACTCGACTGGGGCGCTGCGTTTATCGACTCTTGTTCCGAGGACTGCGGGCGAGATCATTTCAGCAGATAATCTTCGCCGAGGAAATTAAAACAGAACAAATCAGACATCCTGGAGGGATGTGGAGACGGGCTGATAACGGCCACCTTCCTGCTCCCGTCCCCCGGCCTAGGCTGCTGGATGTGTTCATTACATCCCTCCGCTCCGCCCGTCTCCGTGTCGCCCTTATCGTGTGGGAAACCTGCCGTGTAGGTGGACACTCGATCTTCTGGCCCTCAGAGATGCTCCTCTTGTTCTGCTGCTCCTCCACGCGGTTCTGCTTCGTCTCTGTAAAGGTCAACAGCCGCAGACGTCTCGTCTGGTCTTCCCTTTATCTCCGCGCCTGTACAGATCTTTAACCCCGTCACCTCCTCCACCTCCTCCGCTCTTCTTCTTCTGAGGCCTCCAGTCACGGTGACACTTTCACACCCTCCAATTACCTTCTGGAACCACTCTCTGTTGATGCCTCACATCAGGTCATTGTAAATTTACTTTACGAGGTTCAGCGTTTTTGCCATACTTCTGCTCATTCCGTTCAAGTTGAGTCAGGACAGGGTGAAGACGTGAACGTGACCGAGCAGGCGTCACCGCGGAGGATCCCCACGGGGGCTGAAGACGCTGAAGGTTGTCTCAGCAGGACTGGACTCACAAACTGATCTTTTTGAAATCCTCAGTCTGAGTAAATCAACTTGCAGCTGTTCCGTTTCCAAGTCAGAAGGTGGCATCAGTGATGACCCCACGTTGTTTCTGAGCTGTTCCCACGGCAACCATCACATAGTTCATCTCAGGTTTGTTGTTGTTGCTAAAAGTATTTTGTGCGCTTAAAGTTAGGGGAAGCTTTGAGTGGTGACGGCGAGCTCCATCTACAGATGTCCTGAAATATTATAAATAAAAATAATTGGTGATAAACATTCCTAAGTGATAACTGATCAATTAGGTAAAGAAGTGATTTGACAGGAATGTCTGTGAGGACACATAAGGAAGACAGGTGTGGAGGACAGGTGTGGAGGACAGGTGTGGAGAACAGGTGTGGAGGACAGGTGTGGAGGACACATAAGGAGGACAGGCATAGAGGACAGGTGTGGAGGACAGGTGTGGAGGACAGGTGTGGAGAACAGGTGTGGAGGACAGGTGTGGAGAACAGGTGTAGAGGACAGGTGTGGAGGACACATAAGGAGGACAGGCATAGAGGACAGGTGTGGAGGACACATAAGGAGGACAGGTGTAGAGGACAGGTGTGGAGGACACATAAGGAGGACAGGCATAGAGGACAGGTGTGGAGGACAGGTGTGGAGGACAGGTGTGGAGAACAGGTGTGGAGGACAGGTGTGGAGAACAGGTGTAGAGGACAGGTGTGGAGGACACATAAGGAGGACAGGTGTAGAGGACAGGTGTGGAGGACACATAAGGAGGACAGGCATAGAGGACAGGTGTGGAGGACAGGTGTGGAGAACAGGTGTGGAGGACAGGTGTAGAGGACAGGTGTGGAGGACACATAAGGAGGACAGGCATAGAGGACAGGTGTAGAGGACAGGTGTGGAGGACAGGTGTAGAGGATTGGTGTATTGATTATATTCGTTGTTGTTGTTGTTGTTGTAACATTAGCCTTCATTCTGAGTGAGTGTTCCCTGTAAGGACGTCAGTGTTGTGGTGGTTGTCGACGGTAACAGCAGCTCTCTCTCATGTTGCTGACGGTGGTGCGTCACCGTGGTGACACCGTCGCTTCAGCCTCTCCCCTCTCTGACTTTAATGACAGGCGGAGACGTCGTCAATCACCGCTCCTCGCATCACAACCCCAGCGTCAACAACACCCCAACGCCAGGGAGACGGCACAGCCGCGGCCGTGGAGCACAGCACACCCGGCCAGAGTCGAGACATGAAAGACAGGCGGAAGCCTTTGATGTATATCACAGTACAACAGGGGGAGTAGCACTGTTGGCTGTTGACGGCTGTTCATACTGGAAAAACACCAGGTCTATATATATGCATACATATATGCATATATATAGATCTATATGTGTGTTTGTGTATAGACATGTATGTATGTATGTATGTATGTATGTATGTATGTATGTATGTATGTATCTTATATACTTATATGTGTGTATATATATGTATGTATATACACATATAAGTATATACATGTATACATACACACACACTGTATAGTATATGTACATATCTGTGTATGCACATACACAAACATATACACACATATTTGTGTAAATATGTATGTATACACACATATTTGTGCATATATAAACACATATAAACAATATATATATATATAAACACACACACACATACACACATTTGTGAGTATATTTACACACACACACACACACACACATCTGGACACTCATCCTGAGCCAGCCTCTCCTCAAAGTGTTGCTCTGATCTCTTTTTCCATCGTGGGGACTCAGCGTGCTTGGAAGCCTTTCCCAGGACACCAGGCGCCAAGTTGGGATGAACGGGGGGGGGGGCTCGGGGGGCTCGGGGGGGCCAGCAGCACCTCTGAGGAGCCCTGAGATGGTCCCTCCGACCGTCCTCCTGCTCCACTTCCCACCTCCGGCTCGCTCCCCGCCTCCTCTCCTCGGCACTTTGTTGATTCCTCCACTTGTCAATCAGCGGCGAGGGGGCGCTGAGATGAACCTCTGTTTGGGGGGGCCGCGTCGTGGTTCAGCATGAAAGAGACGCGCTTTTGAGCAAAAAGCATTCTGTGTCGTTTTCCCACTTCAAACAGGATTTGTTCTGACTGGAATTCTGCTGGTTGAGGGTCCAGTTCTTGTTGGGGGGGGGGCAGCATTAATGTAGTTCAGCATAAAGCCTCTCATGGGGGGGGCTCTCTCTTGTCTGCGTGAAGGACTGGTTTTATCCCAACATGGATGGCTGTCTCCACATCCCGAAGGATCCTCAGCTCCTCCCCGGAACACCGCGGACTTGTGGAGCGGGGAGGACAAAGAGCGAGGGAATGAGCCCACCGGGGGCACGACAGCCTGCACTCAGCAGCACAGCACGACGACTCGGACCTTTCCCAGCACGGCCTGCTCTCTCCACGCCCTCACACACACACACACACACACACACACACACGCCCTCACACACACACACACACTCACACACACACACACACTCACACACACTCACACACACACACACAGTGAAGTGCAGCCCTGGAAGCAGGATCCCTCTCCGCTCAGAGGCTCCGTTGTTGTTCTCCTCCACCGTGACGTGGACGCGTTAACTGGGTCAGGATCCAGCTCCACACCCACGAGGGGGGGTCGGGAGTTCACGTTCCCCGTCAGCGTTTCCAAAACAGGGATGTTGCTCTTGGATCACCGAAGGTGAAGCAACAAATGTGCCGCTGTCCGCGATTCATTTCTCCTCTCAGTTTCATTGCAGGACTCTTTCTCTGCCCCCCCCCCATAAATAAGGTTCACCCGTCGGCCTTCGGTTGTTTTAAGGCTCTTTTTTGGTGCCACTCTCAGATGAAGATGGTGGACTGAAGCTGCTTTAAGGAGATGGAGGAGATAAGATGGAGCAGGCGGGCCGCGCTGGGCTGCACAACTCTGAGAGCAACAGATGACACCCTGGAGCTGAAGCCTGGTCCTCCACTGCCCCCTGCTGGGGGGGGGCGGGACTGTAGGGACCTGGAGCTGCTCTCAAACGACCTCCGGATCCTCCACACCCTCCAGACCCTCAGGTCCTCCAGATCCTCCAGACCCCCCAGACCCTCAGGTCCTCCAGATCCTCCAGACCCCCCAGACCCTCCAGATCCTCCAGACCCTCCAGCCCCTCCCTCCAGACCTCCTCTCCTCCAGATCCTCCAGACCCTCCAGGTCCTCCAGACCCCCCAGACCCTCCAGACCCCCCAGATCCTCCAGACCCTCAGGTACTCCAGATCCTCCAGACCCTCCAGATCCTCCAGACCCTCCAGACCCTCCAGATCCTCCAGACCCTCAGGTACTCCAGATCCTCCAGACCCTCCAGACCCTCCAGATCCTCCAGACCCTCAGGTACTCCAGATCCTCCAGACCCTCCAGATCCTCCAGACCTCCAGATCCTCCAGACCCTCCAGACCCTCCAGATCCTCCAGACCCTCCAGACCCTCCAGATCCTCCAGACCCTCAGGTACTCCAGATCCTCCAGACCCTCCAGATCCTCCAGATCCTCCAGACCCTCCAGACCCTCCAGATCCTCCAGATCCTCCAGACCCTCCAGATCCTCCAGACCCTCCAGATCCTCCAGACCCTCAGGTACTCCAGACCCTCCAGACCCTCCAGATCCTCCAGACCCTCCCAGACCGTGATGGAGCTGTTCTGGTGGGTCACCCACTGTGATGAAGAGACGTGAACACGGGCCCTGATCAGAACCACGTGCCCCCCCCTCCCCGCTGTCAGGGCCAAATGTACACAACCAATGATCAGTGTCAGCGCGTGGAGAAACGACCCCCCCCGTGGGGGAGGATGATCGATGGGGGAGAGGGAGCAGAAGTGAGAGCAGATGGATTATGAACTATAAATGTATAACAAATGAAGCCAGCCGGGGGGGGCCAGGGGGGGGGGGCGGGGGCCGAGACCACTCCATCCATCACGCCACTAACAAGGGGGGCAACGCCCAGACAAAAGAGGCCTGTGGGGGGGGTTATGCTTCCATCTTCACACTCTCTCAGGCCCTCCTCATGACCCCCCCCAGGTGGAGGTGAGCAGCTCCCAGAGACGACGATGGCCCCCCAGGACTGTTTCTGACCCCCCCACGGATGCCAGGGGGATCCTGGAGCCACATCTGGCCAGAGGAGAGCCAGCGTTAGTGATGTCAGAACCTCCCTGACCTCTGACCCCTGACCCCTCTGACCCCTGGAGTGTTTCCAGGTGTCTGTCCTTCTCTACCTCACCTGGCCCCCACTGGCCAGGTGAGGTAGGGGCGGGGCTCA
>CAJVRN010000216.1:10020000-10175000 GCA_911728415.1 Lagocephalus sceleratus | reverse complement strand
GGACACGGGGCAGTTCCGGCTCTTCCAGCCCGTCCTGGAGGACCTGGTCCAGGCCGAGAAGCTGTTCCGCTCCTCGCCGGCTCACAGGGTCGACTACCACGGCTCGGCAGAGAGGATGGACCACGCTCCCGCCCTGAGGGAGCCGGAGGTCAGCCAGGGCGCCGCCGCCGTCCTCCGTCCTCTGGGGACGTTAACGCCCTCAGAGGCACACGTGAGGGGACGTGAGGACGTCCAGAGACCTCATGAGCAGCTTTAGTGTTCAGGTCAACCTGGACAGGACACAGAAACGGACGAAGACGAGGTTAGGATGATGTTACAGGTGTGTGTGTGTGTGTGTGTGTGTGTGTGTGTGTGTGGTTCAGGTGTGTTTCATCGGGCGGAGCAACGTGGGGAAGTCGTCCCTCATCAAAGCCTTGTTCTCCCTGACGCCCGAGGTGGACGTCCGCGTGTCCAAAACCCCGGTGAGTACGAGGCTGTGTGTGTGTGTGTGTGTGTGTGAGTGTGAGTGTGTGTGTGAGTGAGTGTATGCGTGTGTGTGTGCCTGTGTGTGAGTGAGTGTGTAAGTGTGTGTGTGTGTGCGTGCGTGTGTGTGTGTGTGTGTGAGTGTGTGCGTGCGTGTGCGTGCGTGCGCGTGCGTGTGTGTGTGTGTGTGTGTGTGTTAGAGCCCAGTCTGCTGACTCACATCATCTCCAGACTCGTCCGGTCATCTGTCCATCACAGTTCCAGAAGTAGACGAAGAAACAGAAGTAAAAGACTTCCTGTTGCGCAACCTCCAACTTCTTCTTTCACAGGCGTGTTTTATTCATCGGATTAGATTAGATTAGATCCTACTTTATTAATCCCACTACGGAGACATTTTTGTGTAGCAGCTGTCCGTATATACTCTCCACAGTCTACTCTATACATGCTGAACATAGCCTAAACAATCTATACCATGTCTACACTATAGATGTAGAGTAAGAAAACAAAGTGTTCTATAACCTGGATTGTAAGTGAATATGTGGATTTAGGCTGTTCTGCCCATCAGAGGTAAACGTGTGCTACGTGGAGTTAAACCTGAAGTATACGAGAGTAAAGAACCGCTGCGGTTGAGATGGACGGTCCAGATGAATGTTTACGTACAGAACAGACCTGCTCATCGAACGCTGTTGGAGCTGGAAACAAACTAACATTTCCTTCAGGTTAAATCTTCTTGTGCTTCACGAAGTGACGTAGAAAAGTGTCTCCTGTCCGTCTGTCCTTCAGGGACACACGAAGAAGATGAACTTCTTCCGGGTGGGCCGAGCGTTCACCCTCGTGGACATGCCGGGATACGGGCACAGAGCGCCCCGGGACTTTGTGGAGATGGTGGAGCCGTACCTCAGCACCAGGAGGAAGTGAGCGGGGGGGGGGGTCCGCTGGTCATCCGCTGATCATCTGCTGATCATCTGTATTGATCAGAGCTGATCATCTGTATTGATCAGAGCTGATCATCTGTATTGATCAGAGCTGATCCGTTCAGACACTTTTATTAAACACTCACTTTTATTTTTGCTTCTGACCTTCAAGAGCGTCCACCTGAGCTGCGTTCCTCGTTTATCGGTGGTGCTCTAACTCGGCGAGGCCTCGTCCCCGTGCGCTGCGGCCCTCGTCAGGAGGTGGCGCCGTGTTCACGCTCTCGTGTTTTCCCAGCCTCGTGAGGACGTTTCTGCTGGTGGACGGCAGCGTCGGCCTCCAGAAGGCCGACCTGATCGCTCTGGAGATGTGTGAGGACTTCAGCCGTCCGTATGTGGTAGGGCGCCCGTTAGTCCACGTCGTCAGTAACAGGATGGACCCCCCCCTCCACCGCCCCCCCTCCCAATCATCTCTCAGAACCCCGCTCATTCTGTCCATGTTTAATTAACGCTGAACTCTCTCACTCAGCTATTTAAAAGCTGCTGTCTGCTCTCAAACGCCGCCGTTCGGGCGTTAAGATGAAGCACGATTTGTTCTCCGTGAACTCGCCCTTCAATAATTCACGTTTCCACATTATTAAGCCCTTTGATCATTATTTAGGCCTCCGCCCCGCACATCCTCATCCAAGACGAATGTAAGAGTGATGAAGAGGTTCCGTTTTAGACTCGAGCAGACTCAGAAAAGATGATTAAACATTCACCTGAAGGATCAGCGCATCATCGCTCTTTCCATTTTCAGCATGTTTGCGCGTTAAAACGTGCAGATTCGGTGAAAGAAGACTTTTTTTTAACGCTTCTCGTCGTCGATGACGTGTGAAACGCTATTGTGGCGCAGGTCGTTGTGACGAAGGTGGACAAATGTGGACAGAGGGCGCTGCTGACAAACCTGCTGGACCTCCAGGAGGTGATTAACGCGCACACGAAGAGCTGCTTCCCCCAACCCTTCCTGGTCAGGTGAGAGCTGCATGTTTTACAGCGTGGACACTTTTTATAGTGTGCAACACCTTTCACCTGCGTGTGTTCGTCGGGATTATGTCAAAGTTAATCTGCTGTCCAGAAGTTAGTGTTAACCCCAGCGTGATCGTGCTCGTATCATTACTGCCTCGGCGTTGGTCAGGGTTGATCTTCCATCGTTTTTCCACGGAACGTTATGAGCAGTGAAGCTTTTCTGGTAGATTCAAAATAAGTGAAGATGGTTTTGAACTTTCTGCTGACTGAAGTTGCTGCTGGTGTTATATTTATATTTCTTTTTTTATTTCTTTTTTTTTATATTTATTTATCCCATTGATCCCCATCTGACTGATTTTCTCTGCCAAAAACTAATTATTACGATGAAATGTCGCGTTTGATTCCATCCACGTTTTCTGTCCCGTCTCTCCGCAGCTCGCTTCACTTCTCAGGGATCTACCTCCTGAGGTGCCTCATCGCGCACCTAACAGGAAGCATCAAATTAAGGCAGACGTCACAGAGCTGACCGACATCAGAACCCGCGTCAGCATGGACGCAGAAGACTTTTATGTTTCAATAAAGTGTCAAAGGACAATGTTTTATGTGCTGATATGTCCCGTTTTATTCTTCAGTAAAATTAATACGACGACCCAGATATTTTTATACCGTCCCTCTTTGATGCACAGACACGGCAGGAGCCCCGTCTGGGGGGCCGGGGGTCCCGGTTGGGGTTAAAGACTGAAGAGCGGACTTGTTGTCGGGGCATTTCTGGATCACTGCCACGGTGCCCTTGGACAAGGCACCGAGCCCCCAAACGCTCAGGGCCCCCCCCTCAGAAAAGAGCCGTTTCTCCTCTCTGGAGACTAATAAAGTCTTTTATCACTCTGAGTAGCGCGGAGGCCGTGTTAGAACATGTGGTGAGGACAATAAAAAAAGTGCGTCAATAAAAAAAAAAAAGTTGCTGATTATGGATTTTATGTTTAAGCCATAACTTTACAGATTTGGCTTAACCATTGGCAAAACAACAGGAAATCTGCACCCCCCCCCCCAGTCCGACACACAACCGTTACAAATGTGATCAGGCCCAAAAATAACCCAAAAAAGTGAAAATGATTCAACGGTGGCCATGAAAAGTGAGCTTATTCCGGATGTGATTTTAGAGGAAAAACTCCTCTAAACAGATCGATGGAGCAGCGATGATATTTTATTTCACCTGAGGCAACATATTTAGTCATTATGACATTTTAAAGCTGAAAGTATTTATTTATGAATACAAACAAGAGCTGTTCTGGGTTTCACAGTCGCATTTCATTTTTTTCTTTTTCATTAAATAAGTCAACAACATCCAGAATGAAAACATGTTCCTCACTGATCCGTTGTTAAGGTGTTCCACAAGGCCACGTACTGGGCCACTCTAGTTCTAGCCTTGCTACAGAATCTGAGATTATTGTTATAATAATATTACTATTATAATTCATTTTTATTGACTGAAATGTTGCATCTTCTTCAAACTTTGTTTTTGTCTTCTAACAAAAAAAAAAATCATAATATTTCTAAATATGATTTGTATGTGACTCTAGAAGGGAAAACCTCAAACAAACAGATGAACAGTTTTTAGGACCCCTGAAGGTGAACATGAGAATGATCTGATCCGTCAACACTGAGAACCAGAAGATAAAAGAGTCCCATCAGAGAGGTGAGTTTGAATTTTCTCAACCGTTTGATGTATTTTTTTTTATGTTTGTAAATGAAATCTTGTAATTATCAGCAGCAGAAGGTCAGGTCAGGAAAAGATAGATAACAATGTAACGGCGGAAGGTCGAGATAACAACTGATAAGTGTTAAGAGCTACCATAAGTTTTTTTTTCCCATTTCCTCCGTCCATCTCACGACCCTCATGCTGTTTGCAGTAAAGACCTTTAAAACACACAAAGTTGCTTTTGTGAAAACACATTTAATTGAGGTCCTTTTCATAGAGACACAAACCATCGAGTTATTTTATAAAACGTTTAACCAAAATGAGTATTTGTCACCTTAGTTGGAGTCAGAATTCTCTCTTTTTACCTTTTAACTACTTACTTATTTATTTAGATTGTTCAGTAACTGGACAATAATTCAGCATCTTTTTGATAATTTGGCCTTGCATACAAACTTTTACGGGTGGTTCGACCTGTAGGTGTCGTATCCTTTGGATACAATCTGATGAATGAACAAACCAGAGAGTTCTTGCTCTTGGGGAGTGTGTCACAATATCTCCAATCATGACATTTACAACTTCACACTCAAGCCCAGTTCTGACAAATGTGACCAACAACTCAACAAAAGAAAGACTTTTATAAAAAGTCAGAGTTGTGTGTGCTCGTGTCCACCTTGTTCATGCAGCTTGGACTTCATAGATGGTTTTTTTTAGATGTAATAGATGTAATTAGGAATGCTCCCTCCATCATTCATCATGAAGTTGCATAATTGCCGCAGCAGTTATTTACCAAAAATCAATCATTTTTTATGGTATGGACTGGTTGTCCTTTAACTTAGGGCTTGCATATTTGCCCTGCACAGACAGGCTGCAGCCCTCAGGAGTCGGACTGGGAAGGAAGGAACCACTCAGGTTTGAGAAACTACATGATTTACACACGAATTCTGCTGATTCTGCAGAGCTGCTGCTGCATCTTCTGCTCGGACTGAACAACCGAGCAGGCGCCTGTGAATTGTGCTTTTGTTTGTTCATTAGTTTCGGTATTCAAGATGCCTCTGAAGTAGTTTGAGTTTCAGATTTAAAATTTGTTTTTATGAGTTTTCTTTGTTTTAATGGTCAAAATAGCCAAAAACAAACAAATGAACAAAAAAAGGTTTCCGTCAGATCGTCAGTAGATTCAGGAAAAGAACTCGACTTCTGGAAGTCAACATTTAGCCAACATGCTTTTCTTCATGGACTCTTTCAGACGTCGGGGTTAAACGACCTCCGAAACCACAACGGCCACGGTAGTTTACGGCTGTAGATTATGGCGTCAAGGGTGATTTCCTCGTGCTTGTTTATCAGATTTCTAACGAAGGAACAAAGAAACAAAAGTCTTTCAAAGTCTCAGCGAACTGTCGCTTCAGGTGAGATTAAAACAGAGTCGTGTGAAGATGTGAAGAGCCAACGGTCACGCAGATGTGGACGTTCAACAGATCGTATTTCCCGTCAGAGTTGTGAGTAGCGCCTCTGATGGCCCCGCCCACATGTCAGTATTAAAGGTTTACTGCACCTTACCTGAGAAGGTAATTTCTGCATTAAACTTCTACTTTACTCAGACTTGAAGTTGACAGTAGCCTGATTACGGTTGAGATTAAAGCAGTCTGGACACTGTAATCCCGCCGAGGTGACATTCAGTCCTGTAGTCTAACCCTGACCTTGACCTTGGACTTTGATCTCTCTTCAAAGCTGCAGAAGCGTCTCCTGTTTATCAAAGACGAGGATTTTCTATTTGCGTGAGGGCGAACGGCGTTATCTGAATTAAGAAATTTGGACGAAAAAAAAGAGTATGTTGAAACAAGATTAACAATCCCCAAGGGTTCTGAGCTCTCTTAACTTTTTTAATTTGAATTCTGAAGGTTTTTTTTATCTTTTTGTGTTTGCAAAGTTTGCTGGTGTTGAATACTGTTTTGATCTTGTTCTGATTAACAGCTTAGTGGCCTCTTAAGAGGAGACTTGAGGGATGATGGTATTGTTGCAGCAAATGGTCAAAGAGTTGTTTTTTATAGGCATTATGTAAATCTAAGGATACAAGGCAATCCTTGTCTTATAGAACTGCGCCCTTCGTCTTTACTGGCAGAGGAGGATGATGATGCTGCCTGGGAAAATGATCCAATAAAGTTTTAATGGGCTGGTGAGCAATAAAATGTGAAGCTACAGTCAAAGCGTGAATGATACTTCAAAATGACTCTTTTTTTATGTGCATGGGCTTCTGAACACTGACCCCATAAAACACTGACTATTGGTTAATTTTTGATTCTTTCCCTCCCCACCGCTGTCACGCAGCAAACATAAAGCTCGGCGAGCGCCACACACCTTCCCACTGTACGTTAGAGACGGGATCGGAGCGGGAGCGCGCCCCTGTCTGGCAGCCATGGCCACGTCTGCAGAGCTCATCAAGTGCGACCCCCTCGCCACCGTCTGCTCGGGCCCCAACTGCCTGGTCCCCCCGGACAACTTCAACCAGATCCTGAGCCTGGCCATGAGCACCACGCTCACCATCATGCTCGCCATGGTCATGTTCTCCATGGGCTGCACCGTGGACGCCCACAAGCTGTGGGGCCACATCCGGAGGCCCTGGGGCATCGTCGTCGGATTTCTCTGCCAGTTTGGCATCATGCCTTTCACGGCGTTCGCCTTGTCGCTGGCCTTCCAAGTCATCCCTGTGCAGGCCGTTGTCATCATCATTATGGGCTGCTGCCCAGGAGGCACTGGCTCCAACATCATCTGCTACTGGTTGGATGGAGATATGGATCTGAGGTAAAACTTGAATGTTGGGGTGAACCTGCGTTCACCAACTGTACTCTTATCGATGTTGTCAGACTTGTTTAGGGGAAGGGGCTTGTTCAGACTCTGTAGGAGCTCGTACTTCACGGTCCTAAGAGGTTGGGTCGGTAACAACCTCATGTCCTCTGTTCTCCGTCTGAAAACAGTCATAGCACTTTGAGCTCACGAGAATGCCGCTGGACACCTTTCAGGACAAACTGGGTACACGTTTGTCAAATGTCGGTCCTCGATCCCGACCTGTCAGACCCTGATGCTCTAGGCCCACCTAAACGATGATTTACTCGACCGTGGGGGGTTATTTTGTGGTAATCTACAGGACCAGCTAAAGCAGGACAGAGTCTGACGTATGTACGCTGCTTTACGACTGAATCTGTGGTCCGTCCAAACTTCAGGAGCCAACCACCCTGCCAATCGTTACCTTCCTGGAGCATGTCGCGTGCACAGCTTCAAGTCAAAAACAAAAGATTTTTCACAGAACGCGTCAGGCGTTGTGGTCAGAAGGGCTGGTCTTGACCGAGCGCTGCTGCCTGTGCTCCTCAGTATCAGCATGACGGCCTGCTCCTCCATCCTGGCCCTGGGGATGATGCCCCTCTGTCTCCTCATCTACACCCCCCTCTGGACGGCCGCCGGCTCCATCAAAATCCCCTACGACAGCATCGGTAGGTCCCCCCCGAGGCAGAGGTGACCGGGCCACCTGACCCGAAGACCTTCAGCTCTGATCGTGCGTTTTGCCCTCAGGTATCACCCTCGTGGCCCTTCTTGTCCCAATTGCTTTTGGGATATACGTGAAGCGGAGGTGGCCTGAAAAAGCAAAGAAGATCCTCAAGGTAGGATGATCTTCACGGTCTTGTCCTTTATCAACCTGTTTGTCCTCAATGAAGTCATCCCAAGGAAATTCTCAACCTGCGTGTCCTGCGCACAGGTCGGGTCCATCGCGGGCTTCGGCCTCATCATCATCTTGGCCGTGGTTGGGGGAGTTCTGTACCAGTCCTCCTGGGTCATCGCTCCCTCTTTGTGGATCATCGGAACCATTTACCCCTTCATCGGCTTTGGCCTGGGGTTCGTCTTGGCTCGCATCACTGGACAACCCTGGCACAGGTCTGTCTAGCGTCGGGCCACGCCCCCACGTCTGCTCACCCATACGCCCGAGGTGAACGTTCTCAACGTCCCCCTGCTCGCTTTGTCCAGATGTCGGACCATCGCCCTGGAGACGGGCTTCCAGAACTCCCAGCTGTGCAGCACCATCATCCAGTTGTCCTTCAGCTTCGAGGAGCTGGAGCTCATGTTTGCGTTCCCCCTCATCTACAGCATCTTCCAGCTGGTGGTCGCCATCATTTTTGTGGGAGGTGAGAAGCCAGCGCTCCTCTGTGCATCCTGATCATTAACCCCGTCAACCCCTGTTTGCGGTTCTTCTGACTGAGCTGTTGGCAGGTTTACGACAGACCCAAGGCAAATATTCCTAGCTACAGTTCAAGGACAATGAGTTTATTGGCAATAAACGGTGCGATAAGGAGCTGTAGAATTTATATAATGTGGAATCCTTTGCCAGCCTTGTGAAATTCTTGCAGTCCTGCTTGTTCCCGCATGCGTTTATGTTCACGTCCTAATAACGAAACGTTGAACAGTCATCGCTTATGAGGCCTCGAAGTTTCCTTTTTCTGCCTCGAAATATCTGCAAGTTAAAGGTTAGAAATGGGAGTTGCTGCCCAGGCAAAGGGTGACGACATCAAATAGATGAAGCAAGACAGAGATTGAGATTGAGAAGGAGGCCTTTCACATGAGAGCGTCCTGAAACTCCGCTGACCTCCGCTCCGTCCTCTCCAGGCTACCAGGGATACAAGCGTCACTGTCGGCGCGGAGGAGCCGAGGACGACGGCGAGGCCCCGGCCCTGGACGACGGCGCGGTGAAGGTGAAGGACTTTGCTCTGGAGAACGGCGCGTTTGAGTTTGAGGAGAGCGGCGCCAGCGAGGAGAAGAAGAAAGACGTGACCAGCAACACCCAGTTATGAGACCAGCAGGAGCTTCGCGTTGACTTGGAGAGCGAAGAAACGCAGGCGTCGGGACGGTTCTGTCGTCAGGAGGTCGAGAAGGTCGAGTGTTTCAAACCTGTTGGCCTGACAGTCACAGCGGTAACCACAGGTCACCCTTCTGGAAACATCTGGGAGGTCTGAAGAGGAACTGCTGAAAAGACCTTTTACAAAAGAAAAATGAGAAAATATGTGACAAAAATATGAATAATTGTTTTTCTTTACTTTTTTCTTAAAGCAGGGATCGCTCTTCTTTGGCGTTTTGATTTTATTTGTATTTTTGTTTGAGCGGAGTGATAAAATGGCCAAAGCAATCTAACTTATACCTTCATAACTGAAGTGATTTTAATATTTATAGTCTGGAATTGTGAAGTGTGTGATTCTCCTGCATGCACACACTGTCCTCTGCAGGTCGGAGGTGTGCATCCAAACCTCCATTTGTGGCAACAATGAATGCAGTATGGATTAGTTAGGTACCTTAATTTATTTACATGTTTTAAACTCGAACGTTCTGTAAGAAAAAAAGGAGCTGATGTAGAATAAAAATGTGTTTTGTGTGTATATTTCTTCTTTTACTTTGAAAGACATTTCATGAAAAAAAAGTTCTTTTAGAACTCAGAACTATTCATCATTCATACAGAATGATTCATCTTTGAATTTTCAGTAAGAGCAAAAATAAATAAACTTGGTTGAAGGGCGTTGCAAATGAAACTGGCAATTATTGACATTAAGGGGAAGTTGTTGTTTTTTCTGCCCTTTTTTCTTTCTCAGTTCCATGTTTGACAAAGAGCTTAATAACTAACAGAAAGTAAAGAAATAATAAGTTTCATTTGTCTGTCCTATCAACTCACCAGTTCACTTCATTGGAGGTTGGAATGAATTCACTTAAACATCTGTACTGGCTGTTCTTAATGCACAGTTACATAACATAATGTTCTGTTTACACGGTGTGTGGATGGATGCTGATGTTCTGCACAGAGAAATAAACGACACTGTCACACATCTGATAATCTGATGAATAAATCATGTCAGGAAATACAACACGTGTAGTTACGTCTGTAAAATGACACATGACAAGTACATACAGACACTGTTTATTTGTGAAGTCGTGTTTAAAGGGAGACTCGAGCATAAAGAGATAAAGACGCGTTTTATATGTCATAATTATACACAGTAAAATATATAATGTATAATATACCTGCAGCCATCACAATTAAAAAGGACAATCACACATCACATAAAAAATATAAATATATATAGACACGTGTGTGTGTGTGTGTGTGTATACGTGTGTGTGTGTGTGTGTAACGTGATTATCGCTGCAGTTACAGACGCTCAAAGTCTACATTAGAACGTGTTGGAACAAAAGCACAGACGAATCCAGTGTTTGACATGTGGTCAAGCCTCAACACGTCAAACACTCTTCCCCTTCCTCTTCCCTCTCTTTTTCTTCCTCTCTCTATTTCTCTCTACCTCTCTCTTTCTACCTCTGTCTCTCTTTCTACCTCTATTTCTCCCACTGTCACTCTACCAGTCTCTCTCTCTATCTCCCCTCTCTCTACCGCTCTCTAACTCCCTCTCTCTCTGTCACTCTACCTCTCTCTACCCCTCTCTCGCCCATCCCACTGTAAAGACGCGCAAAAAAGGCACCTTCAAGTACCGCTAAAAATACTCGGAAATTTTCCTTTCTATTGTTTTTTGTACATTTAATAAAAAAAGATGCTTCCTGAAAATATTCTTACGTATTTCCTGAAAATGTCACTAATACCACTAGTAAAGCTATGTCTACATTGTGTGTTTTTGAAGTTTAATCCTTTACTTTTCATGTAGTTATTATTTGACTTGGCCGTAGTTTCTCATTTTTACAAGTCAGTTTGCGTTTTTTTATAAATACGTTATCACTACGTACTTTTATTTTTCTCAGTTTTCGACGGGAACTAAGTTGGTAGTTGAACTACGGGCGACGTTCTTGTGAAAATTTCCATCGCGATCAGGTTTACGGCGGGTCCGTGAAGGCATCGGCGGACGTGGAGGGACGCGGTCGTGATCAGAATCGTGAGTATCGATGTTCGATCACACGGATCGATCAAAAAGCCTTCACCCGTGAGCCTTAACCGGCTCACAGGTTAAGGACCATCGCTAACCAGCACTAACCAACCTCCCCTCTTGGGCGGTTAGGGTTAGCCGCCCCCCTCCTTCCGTTTCCTCGCCGTTATTTATCCGGTTACCACTAAAGTAACGGAGGAATGTAACGTTTTACATCGCTCGTTCGGGATCAATAAATGCGTCCAGCCGCCTCCTGAATTTAAGTGATGGGTTTTGTTCCCGAAATCTGGAGGGAAATCGACTAAAGAGGGGGGTCGAGCAGCCGCTGCTCGAGCTAACTCCTCGGCACGTTTAGACACATCTCAACTAAGTTCGCTCTTTAAACTCTTTTAAACTCTTAAACCTGACAAAAAATAACGAAAACGACGAAGTAACTGTTCACAAAAGCAGCCATAGAAACGCAGCTGACGCGGCTATTAAACGTATTTACTTTATTAACGTATTGACTTTATTAACTTATCGACTTTAATAACTTATCGATTTCGTTAACTCATTGACTTTATTAACTTATTGACTTTATTAACTTATTGACTTCGTTAACTTATTGATGTCGTTAACTTATTGACTTCGTTAACTTATTGACGTCGTTAACTTATTTAACCAGCGAGTCCTTGTCACTCAAACCAGATGTTTTCTCTCACTATTGCTGAACTAATCGTCTTTACTAGGTAAACTAGCTGGTTGGAGGGCTGTTGCCATGGTAACTGTACGTAAGGTATCGGTACCATTATTAATCCAGCCCATCCCACAGATTACTGCTGGAGGTGATATGATGGATTTAGCGTCGTATTTAACTCTCTTTCATTTGGTGAAGATCAAAGCACCGGTAAAGGTAGTTAGTGGTAGTTTAGTGACGTCAGACCTCCTCTAACCCTCCACCCTCGTCCTCCGGTGGATCCTCTTCTTTATTTCGCTTCAGTTCTGTCGCTGCAACATCAGGAGAACTTCACGATGTTTGAGGGGGGTTGTGAAATCACGTAGGACGACGCAAGTGGAGGACTCAGCCCGGACAACAAGTCAGGTTTGAACACACATCTGTACCAATTCTGATTGTTTACAGCTGTGTGACTGACAGATGTTGGAGGTGTGTGTGTGTGTGTGTGTGTGTGTGTGTGTGTGTGTGTGTGAGGCGATGGTCTTCTTCACAAGTGTTGCGTAACGCTGTCCTGACCTCTGCTTGTTAACGGCGATGGGGTAAGACTGCAGATACGATCACCACTGCCCTCCGGGTTGCTAGGCAACAGGCGTGTGTTTAATAACAGCGCTGAACGACGTGAGAGGACGGTGTGAGTCTCCTCAAGTTTCCACATCGGGATTATGGAGGGCTTAGTTCACCAATCAAACCTGGAGCCATCGATCTGTTGTTTGGAGTGTGTGTCCTCACAGGAGTGTGTGTGTGTGTGTGTGTGTGTGTGTCCTCACAGGACTGTGTGTGTGTCCTCACAGGAGTGTGTGTGTGTGTCTTCACAGGAGCGTGTGTGTGTGTTCTCACAGGAGTGTGTGCGTGTTCTCACAGGAGTGTGTGTGCTCTCACAGGCATGTGTTTGTGTGTGTGTGTGTGTGTGTGTGTTGTCACACACACTCCCGGGGGGGCTCTTCTCTTGGCAGCCTGTTCCTGACTCCGGGGCAGCAGTCAGGTGACCCCAGCGTGGCGACGGGTCTGAGGCGTTTCCAGTCATGGTGCTGGTTTCAGACCAGCTGGTCCTGGTCCTGGTGCTGGTCCTGGTCCTGGTCCTGGTCCTGGTCCTGGACCCGTGACCCCTTCAGGGTCAGACGAGGGATCTGGTCCTCTCTAAACCCTCCTCTGTGAATGTTCCCCCTGTCCTGATCCTGGTCCTGGTCCTGGTCCTGGTCCTGATCCTGGTCCTGATCCTGATCCTGGTCCTGGTCCTGGTCCTGTTCCTGGTCCTGGTCCTGATCCTGGTCCTGTTCCTGGTCCTGGTCCTGGTCCTGGTCCTGGTGCTGGTCCTGGTCCTGGTCCTGGTTCTGGTCCTGGTCCTGGTCCTGGTCCTGGTGCTGGTCCTGGTCCTGGTCCTGGTGCTGGTCCTGGTCCTAGTCCTGGTCCTGGTTCTGGTCCCGGTCCTGGTCCTGGTCCTGGTCCTGGTCCCGGTCCTGGTCCTGGTCCTGGTCCTGGTCCTGTTCCCGGTCCTGGTCCTGTTCCCAGTCGTGGTGCTGGTCCCGGGGGCTGTGTGATGGTCGTCTGTCCCTGTGGTGACCTGTCCCCTCGTCCCCTCCTCAGGTCGGGGGGGGCGGAGCCACCATGAACCCCAGCGGTCCGTCGTTGTGGACGCCGCTCCCCCAGAGCAGCCGGGCGCCGCGGGAGCGCCACAAGCACGCCTGCTGCAGCTCCGGAGGACACGTGTACGTCCTGGGGGGGCGGGACAGCGGCCGCCTGAGGGACCTGTGGAGGTACAGCGTGGGTAAGGAGGGGGGGGTGGTCTCCCAGGGGGGGCGGGGCCTCCCAGGGGGCGGGGCCTCCCAGAGTGACCTCAGGTGTCGTTCCCAGTGCGTGACGAGTGGACGGAGCTGAGCTGCGGCGGCGAGGCCGCCCCGGAGGAGCTGGAGGAGCACTCCATGGTGGCCCACCAGGTCCTCAACCCGCTCCGGTCCTGGTCCTGGTGGCCCGCGGGTCCTCACTAAAGCCTCCCCCCCCTCTCCTCAGGGCTTCCTCTACGTGTTCGGGGGCATGCTGGATTCTGCGTACTCCACCGGCAGGTACCCGCTGTGGGTCTACGACACAGGTGAGCGCCAGGGTCCAGAACCAGAGCACGCCCCCCGACCTGGGAACACGATGGGACTAAAGGAGACGTTGGGATCACGCGTGCACGTCCAGCAGAGGACGTTTAAATCGAGTGTTTGCGTGAACGCGCTGCCCCTGCCTCAAGGACACCACGCGCTTGTTCTTGACTCCGCCCCTCATTATGTTGGTGGCTCCGCCCCTCGTCATGTTGGTGGCTCCGCCCCTCATTATGTTGGTGGCTCCGCCCCTCATTATGTTGGTGACTCTGCCCCTCATCATGTTGGTGGCTCCGTCCCTCATCATGTTTGTGACCCTGCCCCTCATCATGTTGGTGACTCCGCCCCTCGTCATGTTGGTGACTCCGCCCCTCATCATGTTGGTGACTCCGCCCCTCGTCATGTTGGTGACTCCGTCCCTCGTCATGTTTGTGACCCTGCCCCTCATCATGTTGGTGACTCCGCCCCTCGTCATGTTGGTGACTCCGCCCCTCATCATGTTGGTGACTCCGCCCCTCATTATGTTGGTGGCTCCGCCCCTCGTCATGTTGGTGACTCCGTCCCCTCGTCATGTTGGTGGCTCCGTCCCTCGTCATGTTGGTGGCTCCGCCCCTCGTCATGTTGGTGGCTCCGCCCCTCGTCATGTTGGTGGCTCCGCCCCTCGTCATGTTGGTGGCTCCGCCCCTCGTCATGTTGGTGACTCCGCCCCTCATCATGTTGGTGGCTCCGCCCCTCATCCTGTTGGTGGCTCCGCCCCTCATCCTGTTGGTGGCTCCGCCCCTCATGTGGTTGTAGACACTACCCTGACACAACGGGGGTCCGTTATCCAGGTGTGAAAGGCCTCTTCTCCTCTGGGGACGTTCAGGACGATTGTAGACAGGTGGGAGGTGGTGTCTCAGGTGGTGTCTCAGGTGGTGTCTCAGGTGATGTCTCAGACCCCCCCTCTGTCCAACGATGGTCGTTCCAGTTGGACACACTCTCTCAAGCCATCGGTCCTCCCTGGTCCGAACCTGGACGTTGTTGTCCTCAGGGCGTCCTTTGTCCCTCAGGTGCAGGTGTACCCAGAAATGAGGGTCACCTGTCCCTCACGGGTTCAGGCTCAGAGACAACCGCTCAGATGGGATTCTCGGAGTCTTCCCTCCCTGCGTGCCGGCGTTCCCGGTGTTCCCGGTGTTCCCGGGAGAGCACGCAGGTGTTGCTCACCCTGGTCTCCTTGTGCCTTTCAGAGAAGCAGAAGTGGGTTCACTGCAGGGGAAAGTCGGGGTCGGCTCAGGTGAGCTGAAGCAGGCGTGGTGGCGTCACACACCCCCAAACACAGTACAAGCACCCTCACAGCGCCCCCTAGCGGCCGGACAGCCGCACAACACCTGTATTTACTGACCATTCTGAAGCAGACAGACTGAATGAGACATGAGGGGGGGGGCGCTCACACATGTTCCTGTCCTCCCTGTGTGAATAGAGCCACACGCCCTCCAACAGGAAGGCCCACAGCGCCGTGGTTCTGGGCGCCGCCATGCTGGTGTACGGCGGCTTCATCGACATGAAGGGGTCCTCGCCGGACTTCTGGAGCCTGGACTTTGGTGAGCTGAAGCTCCCTCTCACACACACGCACGCACACACACACACGCACCAGCGCAGTCACCGGCCGCTCGCGTTTGCAGACTCCATGGCGTGGTCCCTCCTCAGCGACCCCCAGCGGGCCCCGGCGGGCCCCGGGCGGCAGGCACGGGCACTCGGCGGTGGCGCGGCAGGGCTGCATGTACGTGTTCGGGGGGCTGAAGGGCCTGAGGGAGCAGAGGGACTTCTGGAGGTGGACCTCCAGCAGCCGCGCGTGGACGC
Organism: Lagocephalus sceleratus; assembly: GCA_911728415.1. Classification (NCBI taxonomy): domain Eukaryota; kingdom Metazoa; phylum Chordata; class Actinopteri; order Tetraodontiformes; family Tetraodontidae; genus Lagocephalus; species Lagocephalus sceleratus. Next base: position 10,159,389 of record CAJVRN010000216.1, on the reverse strand, counting down.
CGCTCAGGAGCAAGTGAGTTTGGGGGGGGGGGTCGGGGGGGTTGGGGGTCGGGGTCAGGGGGAGGGGCTTCACCCCCCCTCAGACCTCAAGTCAGAGGAGCTGCATCCTCATTCTGGGGGGTGCAGCTCCTCCAGGGCCACGCTTGTTGTTCCCTGGGGGGTCTCACTCTTCTTCTGCCCCCCCCCAGGTCCGGCCCCCCCAGGCTGGCGGGCCACTCGGCCGTGGCCCACAGAGACGGGATGCTGGTGTTCGGGGGCGGCGAGAGCCAGCACTCCCCCAGCAGCCGCCTGTGGAGGTTCAGCTTCGCCTCCCTCACCTGGGCGCAGGTGGGCGCGCTGCCGGGCTGCCGCCCCCCAGGGAAGATCCACCACAGCTGCGTGGGCCTGGGCCCCAGTTACAGGGACGGCCCCGGCCCCGGCCCCGGCCCCGGCCCCGGCCCCCCGTTCCAGACCAGGCTCCTGGACTCCAGGATGAGGCCCTTCAAGAACAGGTGCTTCCCGGCGCCCATGGCGTTCCTGGGCTCCGACGGGGCCATCGAGCTGGAGACGTTCGGCCCGGAGCGCCGCTGGGGGGCCTCGGAGCTGATCGGGAACGGGACGCAGCCCCCGGGGGGGGGCTGCCTGACCTTCGAGAACAAGGCCTTCAGGACCAGGAGCCGCGAGGAGGACGGGGACGGGGACGCGGCCCAGCACCTGCCCGACCTGCTGCTGGTGCTGGGGGGGAGGCCCGGCTCGGGCCCCGGGCCCATCTCCGTGTGGCAGGTGACCCTGAGCGACTCCTGACCCCGGAGCAGCCCCCCCCCGTCAGTGTTACGTCGTCACGACGACCGTGAAGAGGAGAGCAGCCACAGTATTTTATATTTGATACGACTGTTTCTAAAGCCTTTGATCATGTTGGGCCCTTGATGTTCAACAGCGCTGAACGTGGTGCGTTCACTGACACCAGCCCCCGTCTGCTCCATGTGTTCTCAAGAGTTTTAATAAATTAACTATTTAACCGGGTCGCCTTCGCCTCTGCTTGAGCCGGGGTCGCGGTGGATTGTGGGAGATGTAGTCTGAGCCGCTCCGGTGGCCCGCGCGAGGCTCCTGCGACGCCTCCTGATGACGCACGAGGGCGCTGTTGGTCCAACATCGAAGTGACGAACACGAGTGATCTTCATCCTTCAGAAGAGGTGGAGATGTGACCTGACTGTAGCATTACATCTATCTGTCTATCTATCTATCTATCTATCTGTCTGTCTGTCTATCTGTCTAGCATTACATCTATCTGTCTATCTATCTATCTATCTATCTGTCTGTCTGTCTGTCTATCTATCTATCTATCTATCTGTCTATCTATCTATCTGTCTATCTATGTATCTGTCTATCTATCTATCTGTCTATCTATCTATCTATCTATCTATCTATCTATCTATCTATATCTATCTGTCTATCTATCTATCTATCTGTCTATCTATCTATCTATCTATCTATCTATCTATATCTATCTGTCTATCTATCTATCCATCTATCTGTCTATCTATCTATCTATCTATCTATCTATCTATCTATCTATCTATATGTCTATCTATCTGCCTATCTATCTATCTATCTATATCTATCTATCTATCTATCTATATGTCTATCTATCTATCTGTCTGTCTGTGTCTGTCTGTCTGTCTGTCTGTCTGTCTGTCTATCTATCTATCTATCTATCTATATCTATCTATCTATGTATCTATGTATCTATCTATCTATCTATCTATATCTATCTATCTATGTATCTATCTATCTATCTATCTATCTATCTATCTATCTATATCTATCTATCTATCTATGTATCTATCTATCTATCTATCTATCTATCTATCTATTATCTATCTATCTATCTATCTATCTATGTATCTATCTATCTATCTGTCTGTCTATCTATCTATCTATCTATCTATCTATCTATGTATCTATCTATCTATCTGTCTATCCATCCATCCATCTATCTACCCATCCATATATCTATCTTTTAACCCATCTATTTATCCATCATCCATCCATCATTGACCCACCTATCTATCTATCTATCTATCTATCTATCTATCTATCTATCTATCTATCTATCTATCTATCGATATCCATCCATCCATATATCTATCTATCCATATATCTATCTATCCATCCATCCATCTATCTACCCCTTCATATATCTATCTTTTAACCCATCTATTTATCCATCATCCATCCATCATTGACCCACCTATCTATCTATCTATCTATCTACCTACCATCCATATATCTATCTTTTTTCCATCTATCTATCATCCATCTACCCACCCATCCATAAATCTATCTTTCTATTCCTCTATTTATCCACCCACCTGTCCATCCATCCATCTACCCCCCACCTATCTATCTATCCATCCATCAATCAATCTATCATCCATCTATCTATCATCCATCCATCTACCCACCCACCTATCTATCTCTCCACCTATCCATCCATCCATCCATCCATCCATCCACCCACATATCTATCCATCCATCTATCCATCCACCCACCCATCTATCTCTCCATCCATCTATCTATATCTCTCTCCACTTAACTATCCATCTACCCACCTATCTATATCTCCATCCATCCACCTTTCTCTCCACCTATCTCTCCATCCCTCCACCCGTCCATATCTGGTGTAATGCCCCCGTTCTGCCGGTAGGTGGCGCTGCCGCTCCTCGGGCCGTCCTGCGTCGCGCCGACCCAACTTTATCTTTAATTCATTCCCACAGGTGTTCGGTGCGCTCGCTCGGGGCTCGGCCCGACCTTCGTGTTCCTTTGAATCTCTCCTTTCCTGACCCGGTGGGTTCTGGACCGGGGGGTTCTGGACCGGCTGACCCGTCCCGGCACCGTGACCCGGACCCGGCTGCGCTCCTCTGCGCCCCGCAGCCGCATGAATGAGCGGCTCGTTCCACTCGAACCAAATAAGTCTAAAAGCGTGGAGGGGGAGGGCGGCGCGGCGGAGCCTCTCACCAAAGTGTGTGTGCGCGGCGCGGAGACATCGGGGCTCGATCATCGTAATCTTTCGCCCAGTTGGTGGAAATCCCCACGTGGTTTGGACTGTATAAAAACTTTGGGTGTGCTGAGCCCCTGTCGTCGTGATTCAAAGAGGAGGAGAGGAGGAGGAGGTAGAAGAGAGCAGGGTCCGGAGCAGCAGCATCTCGCCATCCGCAGCGGCGCGGCGCACCGGGAGGGCGCACGAAGACGGGAGCCGGCGCCGACGCGCTCGTCTCTGCGGGACCGCAGCGGACCCCCTGCACCTTCCCACCCACCCTCACCCACCCACCCCCTCACCCTCACCCTCACCCCCCCCCCCACCCCCACCCTCGACGAGAGCACCTGGACGGGCTCGGTCCCCGAGCGCGCAGACCTGCCGCCCTTCGCCTCGTCCCGCCGGTGCGAGAGACGCGCGTCCGCGCTCCAAACTCCTGAGGCAGATCACCCGAACTTTCTGATCCGGCGCAGGGGAGAGACGCGCTGGAGGATCCGGCTGAGCGAGCGGAGCTACGAGGCCGCGGGTCCCACCTGGAGTATAAAGCTTGAGGCGGCCTCGATGGATTTCTTGAGGTGCGTGAGCTCCGGGGCGCAGCTGGATCAGGTTCGACCGGAGTTTGTGAATTAAGCGCAGCGTTCCCAGCGCGTCCGCCCGGCCCAGAACCGAGCCCGCTTCAGCGTCAGAACTGTGAACTTGGGAGGAATCATGAGGACACGCAGCCTGGTCGTGTCCTGCTTGGTGGCGTGCGTGCTGTGCGTGCGCTGCGTGTGCGCGGGCGGCGCGGAGCCGCAGAGCGCGGCCCAGGAGTCGTGCGCGTCCTGCGGCCACAGGGCGCCGGACCAGTCGGAGCGGATGAACATTGACTTCGTGGAGGCGGTGAAGAGGCACATCCTGAACCGGCTGCAGATGCAGGAGCGGCCCAACATCACGCACTCCGTGCCCAAGGCCGCCATGGTGACGGCGCTGAGGAGGCTGCACGCCGGCAAGGTCCGCGAGGACGGGCGGGTGGAGATCCCCAGCCTGGAGGGCCAGGCCGCCCACAGCAACGAGGTCCAGGCCGAGACCTCGGAGATCATCAGCTTCGCCGAATCAGGTAGTGATCAATAATTCAGGCTCACCCCGCGGTGAACCCGTCCATCCTCTGGCTTTACGTAAGGGCGGGAGGCCGGGCGCGTAATGAAACCCCGGGGTGGTTCGGGGGGGTTTAATCACCAGCCGAGCTCATCACCGTGCCCCGAAACGATGAGATAACCTTTTCTTTAAAAAAAAAAAAAAAAAAAAGCCATAAAGAAATTGCAGCGCAGTCATCGTTTTATGATCTTATTACGTCACAGCTCCGGTGGGTTCGTGTTAAATCCTCCCGCTTCAGCCCAATGAAAATAAAACAGAAATGAAACCGGAGACCTTAAATTACCCCCGCGTGTTGTCTAGGGGATAAAAAGGACCTCTGAATCCAATTTCATCACCAAAGCCGCGCTCACACTCAATACTCCAACGTATAAAAGCCCCCTTTTAGAGACGGACAAAGTCCCTCAATTGGCCATTTGTCCCTTTCTGCACCGGCGTGCATGTAGCTCATGCAGACCCACAACACCTCCCTCTGCCCGCTCCAGCACCCTCGCCCAGGAGGCCTCCGCCGCCCAGCGCCGGTGGGGCGGCGGGCGGCGCTTCCCCGCCGGGCCCCTGCAGGTACAATTAGCCGGAACGGGCCCCGCTCCGGGCCCGCCCACGGCCGGGAATGATCTGAGGGGCCGCGTGACAGCGGAACAAAGGCCGGGCAATTACGGCGAGGGCACGCCGCGTTCCCGCTCAACCCGGGGATCGCCGAGGGACGGGGGGGGGAGTAATGCGTGAGGCTCCCGAGCTCGGGCGGGGCGGCGGCGCCGGTGTGTGTCCGTGGAACGCCCAAGAATGTCCCCGTGGCCCCCCCCAGGTCCGCCGGGCTCCTGCGCCGCGTCCTCGCCCCCCCCGTCCACCCCCCCTCACACCTCCGAGCCTTTGTGCGCCTTTGTGGCCCCGAGCTGGCGCGGCTCCCCGGACCCCCCCTGCCTTCAGGGCCAGCTGCCCCCCCCCACTACCATCACCCCCCCACTACCATCACCCCTCCAACCATCACCCCCCCACTACCATCACCCCCCCACTACCATCACCCCCCCAACCATCACCCCCCCCAACCATCACCCCCCACTACCATCACCCCCCACTACCATCACCCCTCCAACCATCACCCCCCACTACCATCACCCCCCAACCATCACCCCCCACTACCATCACCCCCCACTACCATCACCCCTCCAACCATCACCCCCCCACTACCATCACCCCCCAACCATCACCCCCCACTACCATCACCCCCCACTACCATCACCCCCCAACCATCACCCCTCCAACCATCACCCCCCACTACCATCACCCCTCCAACCATCACCCCCCAACCATCACCCCCCAACCATCACCCCCCCACCATCACCCCCCACTACCACACCCCCACTACCATCACCCCCCACCATCACCCCCCCACTACCACACCCCCACTACCATCACCCCCCAACCATCACCCCCCAACCATCACCCCTCCAACCATCACCCCCCAACCATCACCCCCCACCATCACCCCCCACCTACCACACCCCCACTACCATCACCCCCCACCATCATCCCCCCCACTACCACACCCCCACTACCATCACCCCCCAACCATCACCCCCCAACCATCACCCCTCCAACCATCACCCCCCACTACCATCACCCCTCCAACCATCACCCCCCACTACCATCACCCCTCCAACCATCACCCCCCACCATCACCCCCCACTACCATCACCCCCCACTACCATCACCCCCACTACCATCACCCCCCACTACCACACCCCCACTACCATCACCCCCACTACCATCACCCCCCACTACCCCCCCACACCATCACCCCCACTACCATCACCCCCCACTACCATCACCCCCACTACCATCACCCCCCACTACCACACCCCCACTACCATCACCCCCCACTACCATCACCCCCCCACTACCATCACCCCCACTACCATCACTCCCCCAACCAACACCCCCCCAACCATCACCCCCCCACCATCACCCCCCACTACCATCACCCCCCACTACCATCACTCCCCCAACCATCACCCCCCAACCATCACCCCCCACCATCACCCCCCCACTACCATCACCCCCCAACCAACACCCCCACACCATCACCCCCCACTACCATCACCCCCCAACCATCACCCCCCCACTATCACCCCCCACTACCATCACCCCCAACCAACACCCCCCAACCATCACCCCCCACCATCACCCCCCACTACCATCACCCCTCCAACCATCACCCCCCAACCATCACCCCCACACCATCACCCCCACACCATCACCCCCCACTACCATCACCCCCACTACCATCACCCCCCACTACCATCACCCCCCCACCATCACCCCCCCACTACCCCCCCCCACCATCACATGGTTCATGGGGGGTACAAGGTCTTCTCAAAGCTCCAAAGGCGTTTCCATAGTTTCGGGCTGGGCGATCTCGTCCTCCCTCGGCGTCCCATACCCACGGGAGCGGAGCGGGCGGGAATAGAAGGCGGGGGGGGGCGGGTTCGTATGGCGCCTCTCGATTCCTCGCCGTCGCCGCGCGGACCCGGTGAACTTGTGGCGAGCGGTCCAAGACACGGGATTAAGACTTCATTATGTGAGGTCATTAACTCCGACCGGGTCCTCGGTTCTGTTGGGTTTACTTGAGGACACGGCTCTTTCATGAGGGCCTGTCAGTCAGGGGCAGCCCCCCCACACAGCCCCCACACCACACACACACAGCCCCCACACACAAAGACCCCCCCCCACACACACACAGACCCCCCCCCACAACCCCCCTTCAGCTTCGTGATCCCATCAGTGAATCAACACTCAGAGCTCCTCACGCTGGCCCGCTGGGACCAGACCAGAACGAGGGGCCAGTCCAGCCTAGACTTTAGGTCCCAGTATAACCAGTCCTCTACCCCCTCTGTCCAAGTATAACCAGTCCTCTACCCCCTCTGTCCCAGTAGAACCAGTCCTCTACCCCCTCTGTCCCAGTAGAACCAGTCCTCTACCCTCTCTGTCCCAGTATAACCAGTCCTCTACCCTCTCTGTCGCAGTAGAACCAGTCCTCTACCCTCTCTGTCCCAGTATAACCAGGCCTCTACCCTCTCTGTCCCAGTATAACCAGTCGTCTACCCCCTCTGTCCCAGTATAACCAGTCCTCTACCCCCTCTGTCCCAGTAGAACCAGTCCTCTACCCTCTCTGTCCCAGTATAACCAGTCCTCTACCCCCTCTGTCCCAGTATAACCAGTCCTCTGCCCTCTCTGTCCCAGTATAACCAGTCCTCTACCCCCTCTGTCCCAGTAGAACCAGTCCTCTACCCTCTCTGTCCCAGTATAACCAGTCATCTACCCTCTCTGTCCCAGTATAACCAGTCCTCTCCCAGTAACCAGTCCTCTACCCCCTCTGTCCCAGTATAACCAGTCCTCTACCCCCTCTGCCCCAGTATAACCAGTCCTCTACCCTCTCTGTCCCAGTATAACCAGTCCATCTGATTCAGTTTTGACCCCCTCAGTTTGTCTTTGATGTCTTTGATCCTTCATCTCACCTGATGGTTAAATCAGCATTTGGAGCGACTGACAGTCAAACTGAATTCATGTTCCGGGGCGCTGGTGCTGCCTGTCCTGATGCTGTATGAAGGTGTCCTCCATCATGAGGACCTTCATCATGTGTCCATCATGAGGACCTTCATCATGTGTCCATCATGAGGACCTTCATCATGTGTCCATCATGAGGAGGACCTTCATCATGTGTCCATCATGAGGACCTTCATCATGTGTCCATCATGAGGACCTTCATCATGTGTCCATCATGAGGACCTTCATCATGTGTCCATCATGAGGAGGACCTTCATCATGTGTCCATCATGAGGACCTTCATCATGTGTCCATCATGAGGACCTTCATCATGTATCCATCATGAGGACCTTCATCATGTATCCATCATGAGGACCTTCATCATGTATCCATCATGAGGACCTTCATCATGTGTCCATCATGAGGAACTTCATCATGTGTCCATCATGAGGACCTTCATCATGTGTCCAACATGAGGACCTTCATCATGTGTCCATCATGAGGACCTTCATCATGTGTCCAACATGAGGACCTTCATCATGTGTCCATCATGAGGAACTTCATCATGTGTCCAACATGAGGAGGACCTTCATCATGTGTCCATCATGAGGACCTTCATCATGTGTCCATCATGAGGACCTTCATCATGTGTCCATCATGAGGAGGACCTTCATCATGTGTCCATCATGAGGACCTTCATCATGTGTCCATCATGAGGACCTTCATCATGTGTCCATCATGAGGACCTTCATCATGTGTCCATCATGAGGAGGACCTTCATCATGTGTCCATCATGAGGACCTTCATCATGTGTCCATCATGAGGAGGACCTTCATCATGTGTCCATCATGAGGACCTTCATCATGTGTCCATCATGAGGAGGACCTTCATCATGTGTCCATCATGAGGACCTTCATCATGTGTCCATCATGAGGACCTTCATCATGTGTCCATCATGAGGACCTTCATCATGTGTCCATCATGAGGAGGACCTTCATCATGTGTCCATCATGAGGACCTTCATCATGTGTCCATCATGAGGAGGACCTTCATCATGTGTCCATCATGAGGACCTTCATCATGTGTCCATCATGAGGACCTTCATCATGTGTCCATCATGAGGAGGACCTTCATCATGTGTCCCCCCCCAGGCGTGTGCCCCCCCCCCAGGCGTGTGCCCCCCATGGCGTGTGCCCCCCACGGTGTGTGCCCCCCACGGCGTGTGCCCCCCAACGGTGTGTGCCCCCCCCCCAGGCGTGTGCCCCCCCCATGGCGTGTGCCCCCCCCACGGTGTGTGCCCCCCCACGGCGTGTGCCCCCCCCCCAGGCGTGTGCCCCCCCCCAGGCGTGTGGTCTTGTCGACAGCGTCTCTGAGTAATGAGGCTCGCCGCGCTCCCGCGGCCCCTCGCCGGCGCGGTGGCGCAGGTGGGGACACGCTGAAGGTGGGCCTCCATCCTGAGGAGCCCACCCAGGTGTCCCCCCCCCCCCCAGCGCGGGGTCAGGCCGGGCGTGTCCAGGCCAGCGCCGCATTGTGAGGGGGGGCCTGTTGAAAAGGGCCGAGCGTTGGCGCGTTGGGAGGCGCGGCGGTATGCGGCGGTGCAGACGAGGTCACATGGATGAACCTCAGGGGGGGGGCTCAGGGGGGGCCCTCAGCCCCCCCCCCAAGAGGGCGCCCCCTCTGTCTCGTCATGATTACTTTGGGGAACCTTCAGCGCGCTGGCGTCTGACTTTGAACAACGACGGACGACCTCGTGGAGCCGCTGGATGAAGGAGCTACGAGACGCCTCAGGCGGGGCTCGCCGCCGCCGCCGCCGCCGCCGCGCCGCCATCCGGCTAATTAGGACGATTATTAAAAGTCCCGTTGACTCACAGCGGCTTCGGGGGGGTCGTGCTCCTGACGCGCGCGCGTCTCGACGCTCAACGAGCTGCTCCGCGCCCCCCAAAGCTGCGAGCTGTTACTGGGGATACCTGGAGCATCCTGGGGGGGTCGCCCCCCCCGCCCGTCAGGCTTTGATGACGGCGTTTATTTTCCAGCTGCTCTCTCGTTGCTGTCGAGGCACGTACGGAGGCGCCCGGCGCCTGGGCGAGATCGGGCCCCCCCCGCGGCTGAAACAAAGCCGGCGCTGGGTGCGTCCCCCCCCCAGACGGGTTTCCACGTTTTCCGGCGCGGCGGATCCAGGGAGGGCGAGGGCCGGAGCGGCGCTGACTGCGGGGGTGGGCGTGAGGTAATGGGAGCAGAGCTGGTCTGAACAGGCCCGCCCGAACGTAAAGCCGTTCCTCGGAGAGGCGCGAGGCGCCTGGGGGGGGGCGGGGGCCGCCTGGGGGGGCGGGGGCCGCCTGGGGGGGCGGGGGCCGCCTGGGGGGCGGGGGCCCCCGCTATTGACGCCGGCGCGCTAATCAGTCGGCAAACAAAGTAATTTAGCTGCTTTGAGCGCCGCCGCGCACCTCGCACCCGAACCTCCTGAAATAGAAACCTTTCAAGTCACCTCGGGGTAATTTGGAAGACATCATTAAGCGCGGGGGGGTACAAAAATAGTGCCAGCGAGGGTCCGTCGGCACCTTTGGACTCCCGGGATCTGGTCATTGTGCGGCGCTAAAAAGTGCCAATGTCATGTTAATGTCCTTTATTTTTGCCTCATCATGCTTTCGCTGCAAAGCCACGCGTGTGAATGGCGGGCTGCGGCGTGGCTGTCTCCCAGAGCCTCACAGGGGGCTTTGTGCTGTCACTCTCAGGCTGCTCGCCCTGGGAGGGGGGGTTCGGAGGGGGGGCAGGCCCGGCGAACCCGCTGAACCCCCCGTGGATCTTGGCTTTTTCCTCCGTCCTCCCACCTTTCCCACTTTCGTCTTCTCTCTTTTGCTCTCTCTCTTTCTCGCGGCGCATTGTTTTCTCCCTTCTCTTTTTAGACCACGTCGGTTGACAAAGCTGGACCTGGGGACAACTGGGCCCGGTCCCAGAACTGGCGTGTCACGGCTGGCCAATCGGGGGCCGCCACGGCGGTCACCTGACTCGGCGGTCGAGCATGAATGGAGAAAACAAGACCCCTCGGAGGGGGAGCGGCGGCCCCTCTGGGAGGCTTTCTGGTTCTCTTTGTTTTTCTGTGTTTGAAAACTGATCCACAACCCAGAACCCGGGTCACACCTGACCCCCCCCCCCCCGGGCCGGACCACCAAACCCCTCGTTGGGTCTCTGACCACGAGCCTCCCTCCCTCAGCGCGGTCCAGAACAGCAGGTGGTCTCGCGGTGGGCGGGAACCGTCTCTGGCATCGGATGTGTTGTTACAGCGCAAACTTCCCGTTCCCCTGTCGCCATGACAACGGCTGACACGCTGTCCAGCGCTACGTGAAATATAGATGCTGGTTTTGTTTTTTAATCTGACGCGCGTCTCGTTTTTAAAGCGACACCTTCGTCTGTGTCCAGACCGCGAGGGTCCACCGGGCGGGTCTGTGGGAGCGCCGCTCAGGCTCCGGGTCGGACCACGGCGGTCCCTGACTGACGAGCTTTCCCCGTTCGCGTCGGTGGAACTGACCATTTATGGTTTTCTGCTCCCAACAGACGAACGCACGAGCTCCCAGACCGGCCTCTACTTCCTCATCTCCAATGAGGGAAACCAGAACCTGTACGTGTCCCAGGCCAGCCTCTGGCTGTTCTTCCGCGTGCTGCCTGCCGGCCCCGAAAAGGGCCTGAGGAGGAAAGTGACTGTCAAGATCCATTACCAGGAAGCGGGGGCCGCCGGCGCCGAGGGGGGCCCCGGGGGCGGCGGCGGCGGCGGGCGCTGGGCCCTGGTGGAGAAGCGCGTGGACCTGAAGCGCAGCGGCTGGCACACCTTCCCGCTGTCGGAGGCGGTGCGCGCCGTGTTCGGGAAGGGCAGCCGGCGGCAGGACTTGGAGGTCCACTGCGAGGGCTGCGAGGCCGCCGGCGTGGCCCCGGTGCTGGTGGACCCGGGGGACCCGTCCCACCGGCCCTTCCTGGTGGTGCGGGCGCGGCAGGTCGACGGGAAGCACCGCATCCGGAAGCGGGGCCTGGAGTGCGACGGCACGAGCGGCGGCCTGTGCTGCCGCCAGCAGTTCTACATTGACTTCCGTCTCATCGGCTGGAACGACTGGATCATCGCGCCCGCCGGTTACTACGGCAACTACTGCGAGGGCAGCTGCCCGGCGTACATGCCGGGGGTGCCGGGCTCGGCGTCGTCCTTCCACACGGCGGTGGTGAACCAGTACCGCCTGCGGGGGATGAGCCCCGGCTCGGTCAACTCCTGCTGCATCCCCACCAAGCTCAGCACCATGTCCATGCTCTACTTCGACGATGAGTACAACATCGTGAAGAGGGACGTGCCCAACATGATCGTGGAGGAGTGCGGGTGTGCTTGACTCCGTTCGGACCCCCCCCCCCAAACCCCCCCCGTTAGCTTTGAACTGGTCGAAAAGCCTTTTGTACAAACGTTGTATGTACGCGTATACACTATATCTATAGCGACTGTATGTGCAGGCGACACACATACTGGTACGAGCGAGCGAGTATCGGCGTTGTGTTTGCACGTGTGAGCGTGAGTGTGTGTTATTTATCTTTATGGCAAGCTTGCTGTAGTGTTTGCCCGGCGAGCGACCGGCCATCGATGGGACGAGAAGGGAAAGATGATCACCAAATGATAACTTGTTGCTCTAGTTTGCCATTTCTAGTAAAAAAATAATGGCACCGTCATCTCCTCTTGAATGAAGATCACAAGCGCTTAAAGGAACAGGATCAGCCGACGGCGTTATTGGCTCCACCCCCCCGACCCCCCCGACCCCCCCCCGACCCTTAAAGTCAAAACTTTAGCACGTGACGGACTCCTTCTTGAAAGCACTGACAACTCATCCTGCTCACACAACTCAGAACACCAGCACTTGTCCTCCCTGGTGGAAGTGGATCACCAGCGCTTAGAGCTCCTCGGGATTAAACCCTCGAAAGGAACGAGCCGCCTCCACCTCCGCGGCCGTCGGCGTCGCTGTCGCTAAAGGAACTCGGCACCCTGCCCGCTGCAGGCCCTGCTACCGCGACGGCGAGGCGAAGGTGAACGTCGTAAGTGCACTTGAGCGTGCACGGGGGGGGTGACTGGCACAGAACCGCTTCCTCCCGCCCTCCCGGGCCCGGTGCAGAGCGGGCCTGGGGGTGGTGGATACTCGTTTGGGCCCAGTGGGTCACCACAGTGCAGTGAGCACTTCCAGAAACTGAAATGCACGCCCCAAATAGCACTTGTATAAAGAAATGCCTTCCGAGGGGTACTGAGTGTCCTGTTCTACCGCTGAATAAGTGCCACATGAGCTATGCAATGTACAGTAACCTATACCCGTAATCAACATGCTCTATTAGACTGAATTTTCTTTACATCTTCTCACTCTTTTTCTGTTCAGTCCTTGACTCTTTATCAATACTTGAAATGTAATCTTTCGCCTCCTTTCCAAAGCGAATGATTGTTGTGACATTTGCACTGAAAAGTTGCGGAAAAAAAACTGCCATTGAAAAGTTATTTTTATAGAGGAGAATTCAAATTGTTGTTAAAATGTATTTTACCTAATTGATGGAACCAAAGAGGCCAAGATTTTAGCTATTGTACTGAGATGGCGAGGCCATCAAGTTACCATGTACAATACACCTGTTGATCCTTGTAATAGGCCTATCACTGTATCAGGGTACGATCTATGACTTCATTTCTTAGCTCTGTTTTCATTCTCTGTTTTGTACCATAAGCAATTTCAATTTTTTTCTCTTTTAATTCTATTTTTGTTTTCTATTTAATAAGAAAAGTTATTTTTAGTTCCTGTCTAAGATTCATCTAGTCAAATAAATGTCATCTGTACAGTTTATGTAAAATAAAAGTGTTTTCTTAAAATATTTGCACATTCTTGACACTTGTTGGACATGTTGTTGCTCTTGTCAACAGCCAGGATTTCTGCCTTGATTCTGCAACGCACCACTAAGAGAATCAGGCAGTTTACTGAGTTTTTGATTATTTAAAAACAGAAGGAAAAATAGATTTACAATGTTTTTTTTTTATCACAATTGATCTTTAGATCTTGTCCAAAGGGAACAATCAAAACAAAAAACAAAAGTAAAGGTAGAGGAAGCTGAGCTTTACTAGTTTTACAGGTTTAGGCTCGAGATTGGAATGAAAATCAGATTGTTTATTACATTTCTTAACTAAAGGGGCCCGAGACGAGCTCCCTGCGGGACCCCGTAGTTCAGAGTGTGTGTGATGAAGTGACGTTAAAACAAACCCAACACGACGAGAAAGACATGATTCATAACGCTGCTGACTGAAACCATAAAGGTTGAGAAGAAGGAAGCATGTGTCAGCCTCAGCGCAGAGCGATAGAGGTGAAAAACAAGGTCATGTGATGGGCAGAGTTGTTGTTGAAGCGTCCCAATCTGAAAACTGATGTGTTGCTTGACACAGAAAAAAAAAAGGTAGGGCTTCAAATAGCCGGTTACTCCACACCTCAGCCTTTGATTGAGTCAATAATCATCATTATTTTGCCTTCTGGCAAGACTCTCTGTCTTACACAGCAGATCAGTTATTACAAGTATGATTAAGAGCTACACAGGTATGACAGAGTTTGCCAGCTTTTTATGTTGAATGTGCATGCAAGCGGTATGGGCGTGTGTGTGTGTGTGTGCGTGTAGACATTACAAAACAGTGTGGCAACTCTTCTCTCAGGCTTTCAGAATGTCATGATGGGTTTACAGTTGCATTAATAAGGCACCAGTGTGTCAACATTTGTGTGCAGCAACGCTAAGGCCTGCCTGTGCCAACACCCTCCAACGGGTGGAGTTACGGCGTTCCTGCCCGGTCCCATCGAAACAAATCGCTTGTCCCCGTAAAGTATCACTCGGATAATTGCTCTCAAATGTATCTATTAGAACTTGCCAAGCTATAAAATGAGATATGTTCGCCTGCAGGGAAATAGCGTGTCAGGGTAGGGATCAGCAGAGGACGTTTCTAAGAAAGGAAAGCTGCTAATAAATAACAGCTCGTTGGCCTGAGTGACAGCTAGGCCTGAAAAAAGATAAATGATTCCTCGGGAGGGATCCCTCCTTGTTTTCCATTTCCACATCGGAAAACAAATCAGAGCTGGGAGCGACGCAAGGCCGTCCTCTCCACACCTGCCAAAGCCTCCACAGCTGGAATGTTAATGATGCTGATGAAGAGCCGAAGATGGCCTCCAACCTCGGAGCGTAGAAGCGTGGATGATCCGGGACACCGTGAGGAGAAGCCGTCCTGGCAGGTACACCCCACCCGTGAAGGTCCCGCCTCGGTGGCGTTTAATTAATCTGATAATGAACCTGCTTCTGAAGTAAGAGTGTGTTTGGCTGTGGTTTACTGGAGGAGAGGACGGTCAGCGACGTCACAAATCTGACATAAATACTGGAGCCAAAGCACCGAATGCTCCTCGACCCCCCCCCCCCCGTCCACACACGCCCCATAAACAAGAGGCAACCTCCACAACCTCTGCTTATCTTCTTAGACAAATACTGTCACCCTGCCCCGGCCCATCTGAACCCTCCACAGGTTGAGGTCATGACAGCTGCCAAGTCTGACAGGGTCAGCTCGTTTATCGCCCCCACCGGCGCTCGCTCATTCGCCGCCATCGGCCCGACCACCTTTACGGATTTATGACTCGGGGGCCAAACACGCCTCAGCTGCTTTTGTTCCTAGTCTTTAGATTGTTTTTGCTAGAGCTTTTACTACAACTACAAATTTGGGGTTTCCTTTATTATTATTATTATTATTATTATTATTATTATTATTATTATTATTATTATTATTATTATTGTTATTGTTATTGTTATTATCATATTATCATTGTCATTATTATTATTATTATTAATATTATTATTGTTGTTGTTGTTATTATTATTGTTATTATTATATTATCTTTATCATTATCATTATCATTATTATTATTATATCACTGTCAAGTACTCAAGTACAATAAAAAAAAAATTTCGAAGGAAAAAAAAAGAAGAGTCATAACTAGAGCGTAAAATTGGGGAGTGAAAATGAAACATAATATTTTAGTAATGTTGAAGAGCAAAACTAGAAATAACTAGCTGAGATCATCGGTACATTATTATTATTATTATTATTATTATTATTATTATTATCATTATTATTATTATTATTATTATTATTATTATTATTATTATTATTATTATTATTATTATTTTCATGGAAAGGGTGAAATTCCTTTATTCCTGAAATGTTCCAACTTGGCCCTCGTGGTCATTCGTGTCCCTGCTCTGACCTTCGATGTAGATCTACATGTGAACTAGATGTTGACATACTCTTTTTTTTAACCCGACCTTTGACCCCGGCCCTCTGCTCGCTGAACTAACACAGCAGGATTTCTCTTCCTGCGGCCGATCACAGCCCGACCCTTTGTTTCAGCTTGGCCAGCCCAGGCAGAGGCAGTCTTATTTTAAGGATTTACGGCGCGGGTCCCCTTAAGACAGGAGGCTTATTCCAGGGCTGTTTACTTCTGCCCACAACACAAAGTGACATCTTGACCTCTGGAGCCACGCGGGCCTCGATCCCTGCTCCCTCGCTCTCACGGGCGGATTACTGGACCCCAAAGGCTTTGGGACTTGAAAGCATATTTGAGAGCGCTAATGAGCAAAGAGCGTCATTAATCCCGTCGCTCCAGTTCTCCGACGTTAGTGTCGATTAGCGCCGTTTCAAAGGTGGCTGAGAAGATAAGCTAAATATTTGTCCACCTCTCACCTGCCAACGCCGGTCGGGTGCATCACGCCATCGCGCGTCATCTGCTGGGGGGGACGCCGGAGTCGCCCGTCCGCGTCGCGCTCGGCGCCCTTCTTCGCGCTTGGTGAAGTAACCCGAGACGTCAGCCTCAAATTCATAAATCTGGGGCCGACTTCCGACCCGCTGGAACAACAGTGTTTAAAAAGGCTTTAAACAACGCCGGCGGATCGGGTTCTCGCTGGATGTCGGGGGGGGGCGACGGGGTCAGCGGGCCTCTGTGCGGGTGCGCGAGTGTGTGTTTTTGCCAGTCGGCGGTGTCATAATGTCGCGGTTGTTCCAGCACAACCGAGGCCTTGTCGTCAGACGGGGGGCTCCCCCCTCCCCCAGAAGCGCCTCGCCCCGCCAGCCCCTCACCTTCTCACCCCACCTTCCACCGGGCTGACCCCCCGACTCCCCGCGCACGCCCGCGGGGCCACAAAGCTCCTGCTTGTGTTGTCTCTGTAAGATCATCTCTGCCCAGTGAAAGGCCCGGCGCAGCCCTGGGAACGGGAGGAGGCTGCGGCCGCGCATGAAAGGGCCAGCCAACCGTGTGTGGACCCTTTCTGCTCGCTCACGTGTTGCCGTCTCTGGGAAAGTGAAAGACTACTGAGCAAACCTGAAATGTCACTTGTGTTGGCATAGCAACCATATTAGAAATGGCTGCTCTCAGAACTCGCCGACCCATCGCCTGAGGCTGCAGGCTCTAACAGGGAGCTGATGTGCTGAGGTTGATAATGTAATAAGTGGACGACAGTGATGTCCAACAGCGTGATGTCCTGGTCCCCTTGTCTTCCTATAGCAGGTGCGGTGGACGCCCCAAAGCCTCCTGTCTCAAACATGGCGCTGTGGGTAAATGTCCGAGACTGTCTGATCTTTTAATATTCCACATTTGAGATGAAGACCAAATCGGCCCGGCGCCCTGAGAAAATGTTCTACAAGGTCTCAGGTCTCAGATTAACAAAGTGCATTTTCACACAGCTTCCCAAGACCGCCGGATTTACGCTGTTGTCCTCTTCAGTCACGTTACAATCACATAATGAGCTTAAGGAGCCCTGGACCAGAGTCAAGGAGGACCAGAGTCAGGGAGGACCAGAGTCAAGGAGGACCAGAGTCAGGGAGGACCAGAGTCAGGGAGGACCAGAGTCAAGGAGGACCAGAGTCAAGGAGGACCAGAGTCAGGGAGGACCAGAGTCAGGGAGGACCAGAGTCAGGGAGGACTAGAGTCAAGGAGGACCAGAGTCAGGGAGGACCAGAGTCAGGGAGGACCAGAGTCAGGGAGGACCAGAGTCAGGACGGACCAGAGTCAGGGAGGACCAGAGTCAGGGAGGACCAGAGTCAGGGAGGACCAGAGTCAGGGAGGACCAGAGTCAGGACGGACCAGAGTCAGGGAGGACCAGAGTCAGGGAGGACCAGAGTCAGGGAGGACCAGAGTCAGGGAGGACCAGAGTCAGGGAGGACCAGAGTCAGGCAGGACCAACATAAATAAAAGCACAACATCCACACTAATGAAGATAGATTTATATGAACAGAGAAAAGAAAGAGTTTCATATATATTGGTCATTTTTTTCTGAGCATGTGTGTGTGTGTGTGTGTGTGTGTGTGTGTGTGTGTGTGTGTGTGTGTGTGAGCAGGGTTGCTAGGGTTGGATAGACCTGTGCTGTGACCCTAAAATACAGGCGTAAATCTCAGAAATAATCCTCTTTCTGCTGTATGCTATAATCCAAACTGTTGCAGTGCTACGTGAACACAGGTGATTGTTACACACTCCCTGTGTGTGTGTGTGTGAGTGTGCATGTGTGTGTGTGTGAGAGAGAGACAGAGAAACATAAGTGAGCATGTTTCACATAATATAATGCGTAAAAACCAAAAACATAAGGTCGTTTTTATGAATAATGCCATAAAGTGTTTTCATATGTATGCAGTAGGAACGTTTAACAAGCAGGGGAGAGTTCAGGAAGGCACCATAGAGGGTTTTTAAATTATATTTTGTCCTCTAACAGCTCTCCCCGGAGGGTGTTTGGAACATGTTTCCATTGGGAACACACTCGACGGTCGCCTATCAAACACTGTCCACAGCAGCTCCGCACAAGACAGCGCAAGAGCCACATCATTTTAATATAAAGAGTGTAAAATAAGATTAACTGGCCTTTTTTAATTTAAGCAGGATGTTAAATCCAATCTCAACATTCCCTTAAACGCTCCATGTTCCAAAGATGAATTGGGTTAAACGTAATTACTCTTTACAAGGCTCGTACCTCAGACAGATGTGTGTTTTTCTTTCTTAAACGCACCTTAAATGATTGAATGAACCCATCAGACCACCAGCAAATAAAAGACACTGCAGCTTGAACTGGAGTTATGCAGCATTCCAAACAGTGGGAACACATGTGGCTCCATAATTAGTTATAATGACTTCCATGTTATTCACACTGTTGGACTCTTTGTTTCTGTTATTCTGTTCAAGACATTTAGCGGCTAAAATTAGCTCCCTATTCTGAAGTAATGGGGGATTTTTTTTTATTTACAACTTTTAAGGTAAAAGAATCCCGGTGACTAATACCCAGCGCTCCCGGGAGTCAAACCTGGAAGCAGTGAGTAAACAGTCTGGCTTTTGTTTCTGGGGAGCATAGTTTCTGTCCCAATTCAAGGGATGAATGTGATGATCCCACAGTGTGAATGAACCTGCCCACACACTGCAGGACACACAAGAAAACATGGATCCCGAGCGCTGCTTCCCTCTGGCTTCATGCACCTTGCCTTTATGAGAGCTTCAGGTCTGCGTGTCAGAGGGGAAATTCCAGTCAGGGGGATGGAAGGAGTGTCTGAGGATCATCTCTGACCACTTTAAAGCGCGGCCGTCATCGCTGTTCCTCTATGACTCTCGGCCCCAGCTGCATTTCTTTCTGAGGGCTCATTATTCTGGCAGGTGCCCTATTGTCCCGTCTTTGCGGGCCTTTTCATGAGCATACCAAAAACACAACACCAAAATATGCAGGGAGGAGGAGGAGGAGGAGGAGGAGGAGGAGGAGGAGGAGGAGGAGAGATGGCCCGAGTCAAAGTGAAGAAGTCCCAGAGCAACTCTGGCTTCAAACGAAGAGAAGACGCTTTGTTTCAGGGAGAGAATATCTGGGCAAAGAAGAAGAGATGTTTGGTTCTAAGAGCACTGGGCCGGGCCCAAGAGGAGGACGATGTCCTGGACACGTGGACGGGAAGACATGGGGCCACCAAGTGCACAAGTTCACACAACACATGTTCAATGTTGTCCTTGTAGAAATGATGTTGTCAGGACACGAGCATCTCCTGCTCTTTGAGCGTGTGTATGTGTGTGTGTGTGTGTGTGTGTGTGTGTGTGATTGTGTGTGTGATTGTGTGTGTGTGTGTGACCTCACTGGAAAGTCCTTTTGGTCTGGAAGAAATACAACAAAGGAGCCGTTGACAGATGTTTCAATAATAGAAGAACAACTGATGCTCTTGTGTTTTAATCTGACAGTGTGTGAGTGAGTCTGACTGTCATCTGGCCAGTTTATCTTAAAGATACACACTCACTCTCACACACACACACGCACACAGGTGCCTGCGCACATGTTGTTTTAATAGAACACAGTCTTGCAGTAATAAAGCTGAAAGTGTTGTGTCATTCCATGAATCTTTAACCTGTCTGATCATTAACGGTGCTGCTCTCAAACATCTCGAGGTTTCGTGTGATTGACCGCTGAAACGATCCCACATTATTTTATTTATGGAATCTTGAGCTCACTTTTGAAGCATGCAGCCGTTTTAATATCTGCATGTATGTGTGTCAAAACGAGCAGAGGCGTACTCCCGCAGTGGTTCAGGTTTGAACAGTCTCCCTGACACCGTGAAGGAAAACAACGCCGCATTCTTCCGAGCGCATGCCTGGCGCCAACTGTCAGGGGAGATAAAAGCCAAGAGGTGAGCGAGAAACATTAACGAAAACAGCAAATCCGCTCGTATCTCTGGGCGATGGGCTGTGACGGGGACGCGCAGGACTGAGGCTGGCAGGGCAGCGCCCCCCCCCCCGGGCAGGGACTGACAGCTATCACTTAGATCCAGCTTTATTTACGAGCACCTTGGCTCGGCGCTGGGGCCCGAGAGGTGCCACACACAGGCTGCTGCTGCCTCTCATGGCTCAGATGATTTAAGAAGATGAGATAGCATCTGAAGTTACCCACCCTCCACAGCCCTTTTTCTCCTGCCTGTATGTCTTTTATTCTCACATTACAGCGGCGAACACGATCCCTGCGTGTGCTGGAGCTGTGGCGAGCTGAGCGTACACACAACAAAGGCCTCTGTTGTACCAGCCCGTCATTGTGCACCATTTAATGTCCCCTAAAGACTTTTATTGTTGACTTTTTCAGGTGCATTCTGAACATTCCTTGTGAATGTGCCAGGAGCAGGTTAACGATTATTCCTTTTAAGGGGGTGAAAGGACCAGGCCGGGTTATAAAAAGAAGGAATATCACACAATTACTGAAGAATGGTATTCCTGTGGGTGGTTCCATTCAAACCCCTCCGGGGCTCCTGGCTCCCTGAAGCAGAAGGTGCCTCCCCGGCATATTTGTTCTGGGTCTGGAGCTCATCAATCACAGGTTGCTGCTCATCCGGAGCTACTGGGGGCACCTGTCCTCTCCCACAGGTGGGGCCGATCATCTGAGGCTCCTCTAGGAACGTGTCAGCTCCTTCAGGTGGCTGTCGGGGGGGGGGCTCTTCGTCATTCTCGCTCTTCTCTCTTTGTCGTGTGTTGATTCGTTTAACTTTGTTCGTTTGTTGGGCTCTGTGGCCCCAGCAGCACCGATCAGAACCTTCAATTATCTAAGTGGGCCTGGCGTAGTTTCAGGGCGCGCGCGGACATTTAAGAATGGTTTACATTTTTAATTTTACTCCACCGACCTATGAATGCCCCCATGTTAGTCCAGTTTAGCATGAATATTTTAGAACCAAAGCATCTTGGCTTTGTTGATGTGGTTGTAGCACGCTCTCGTACCTGCCGCCAACAGCCCCTCAGAGACAAATAAAGGCTGCTGAATTGAAACTGAAGATGTCCACGGCTGAGCGCTGCTCGCTGTTCAACGGGCCCTTACAGATGGATGGCAAAAACATGAAACACGGTTAATTCAACCTGATTTGGTGTCAACCACATCAACACACACCACCACTGCTGGATCTAAACAACGGGAAGGCTTTAAAACATTCAAAGAACTGGAAAAATAAAATCCATTTCCTGTTGGCCACAGCATCAGGACCAACCAGCATCAAGACTGAGCACATTCAAAGGGCAACCAGAGGTCACTCATCATAAATGTGACCCAACGTCTCTCTTGATACAGACGGACTGGTCCAGACGTGAAGCAGACGGGTGGAGGTCTGAGCACATGAAGCACACTTACACTGGTTGGTCACCAGATGAATCAAAAATAGCTGCAAATGTAAACACGGTAGGAGAAGCCCGGTGACGTGGCAGCAAACACAGCTGCGACCTCTCCCGAGGCATTCCTGGTGGCGCTGCCGGCGACGCCCCCGTCTTCTGCTCCTGCCGTCGCGCCCGATATCAGAGCGAGGAAGGTTCTTAATGTGGGATAAGACGAACCTCTGTGACATCAACAAGCGGGAAAAAACCCTCGGTTTTCCTGCACGTCTCCTCAGGCCTGTGACTCATGGTGATCCTCCCACTGCTGCAACACAGTCCTGGTGGCAGCGAATCCAAAAAGGCCCAAAATAGAGCTCCAGGGTGTGTGTGTCAGTGGCTGCCTGTAGGCCCGCAGACTGAGGTAATGCCCCGTGAGATTCCTGGTGCCTTACCTCATGCCTGTCTGATCGTAAAACGCCTTAGTTATCTCAGCCACTTCCTTGCTTGGACCACATGCATATCAGCTGAGGTAAGGATGGAGTGGCCTGGTCCTGGAGCTGGACGGCTGTAGAGGCCTGATTAGATTGGGCCTGCACGGTCAGCTGGTGAGCGGCTCAAGTGGACTGACTCAGTGTTCTATTTTCATGTGAATATGCTCATTTGGGCCGTATATGAGAGACTTTAGGAAAGAGTCTGAATGTTTTTGCCCTCTGAACTCGGCCGTTCTGCCTCCCGTCCTCCTCCCTACCAAGTTTGGTCCTTCTTTCTAGGACTGGCTGGATTATGGACAATGAATAATCACGCTCTTGCCAAGAAAGACCCAGATGCTCTGCATGCTTTCCCAACACCAGCAGGATCAGTGGTAACTGCCCAGCTCTCTCCAGGCTGCCTTTGTTGACAATCCCTTACAATAACAGGGAAGGGTTGTGCTTAAGGCTAACCAAGCATTAGTGAAGCCATAGGCTTTACACAAAATCCTCCTATGGGCTATCATCATACATATTAAGCAGCAGATGTTATTTTACATTGTTAGCTTTGCAAATCACACTGTGGACCTGGAATGTGCCGTCTTGGTTCCAAAGCATCCCAGGTTCCAGTTCCTGCATCGGTCAAAGAATGTTTCAACCCCGCGGTAAAATGAGCTGGCCTGAAAGCCTGAGAGATGGCGACCAAGGAAAGTCAGTGATGTTTAGGAGAACCAGTGAAAACATTGTTGTGTGTACAGAACAGCTGTTAATGTAGTCCTTGCTTTCCTTTTCCTGTTAGGGCAGCCCCCGAGTTCCCATAGTATCAATACGGATACAGGGACATTAGTGACATTGTGGAGCAATTGGAGAGATGTCGATACTCCTTGAGTCACTTTGGCAGCCTGCCATTGAATCAATATGCCAAGATCAATGGAACAAAAGTATCTGAATTTTCCCAGTAGGAAGAGTTATTCCTGAGAATGTGTTTTAAACTAAGGTGATGCTGTAGGAAACACTGCAGGTCCTGATGAACCCAGCAGAGAGTCCACCACCACAACCTGAAGAACCAGCAGGACAATCAGTCATCACCAATCATCACCAGTCATCACCAACCACCAATCATCACCAGTCATCACCAATCATCACCAGTCATCACCAACCACCAATCATCACCAATCACTAATCATCACCAATCATCACTAATCATCACCAATCATCACCAATCACTAATCATCACCAGTCATCACCAATCATCACCAATCATCACCAATCATCACCAGTCATCACCAACCACCACTCATCAGCATTCACTCTGGTTTACCAGTAGTCAGAGAAAAGTCTGTCTGTGTGTCTGTGTGGCTGTCTGACTGTGTCTGTCCCTCTGTCTGTCTGTCTGTCCCTCTGTCTGTGTCTGTCTGTCTGTCTGTCCCTCTGTCTGTGTGTCTGTCTGTCCCTCTGTCTGTCTACAGTAAATCCTCTTTTTCAAATCCTGGTCTCAGATCAAATCACCTGAAAAGAGGAGAAGTCTCATTTCTGAAAACACTCTTGCCAAAGCTTTTTTTTTTTTTTTAACTAAAATGATTAAATTCCTTTCAGTGGGAAACAGTTTATGTGAGGCCGTCTCCAGGAGGACGCAGGAGTTGTTGGCATCACTTGACTGTCTCTCTCACACACACACACACACACACACACACACACACACACACACGTGCAGAGTGACTCAGATTATCAGAAAATAGACAGTTGTAATCCCAAAGCCAGACGACGGTGTGCGTGTTTGTGGGTCTGTGAGCGGCGCAGCGTAACCACCTCAGGTGCTGCGCCTCCGCTCAGCTCGGGGCGTGTCTCCAGACAAACACACACGCAGACGGGCCGCTGCGTGGAAAGTGGGCGCGTACAGCGAGGGGGAAAGGGAGGAGCGTGACGCCTCAGACAGTCATTTCATAAGTCATTCATCCTGGCGGGAGGTCCCCCGGACTCATCGAGGCTTCAAGGAGAAACAACCCTTATAAGGCTGAACCACACAGCGGCTGACACAAGATGAAGGTATGCCCCATTTGGTAATGAACGGATTATCTAAATCCAGACAGCTCTGAATTAATCACCACGACCACTAACAGATTCATCAATGATTATTAAACACGGTGACTGCATGCCGTGTCTCCGTCTTTACTCACTGATGTAATTTTCCATGTTTGCTGAAAATATTCCATCGTTCCGAACGTGCAAACACGGAAGGGTCGCGCTCCTGATAACTCCTGGGTACACTCAGTTCTTAGTAGGCAAATTCAAAGGGCATATAAAGTGTATCAGACCCAACCGGGGACCTGATTCAACCATTACTAACACATCCTGGAAGAGTTTGAGATCTTGAACAGTGAGGAACATTCACTTAAAAAAATACAGTTTGTTGATCAGAACCACACTTTGCTCCAATCGTTAGTGTTCACAGACAGAAGGGTTAAATGACCCTGGTATATAGAGACTATAGATACACAATAATCACATTTTAGACATCGATTTGATCACATCTGCTGTTCATGTTAACGTCCTGCAGCCTTGAATAGTCCATATTTCCACAGAAGCCAGGATGCTCTGACAGCCACTGTTACAGTATGAAGATCACCTCTCGTCATCTCAGGTCACACCCATCAAAGTCCAAAAACACAGGAAGCAGCACTGCGCCAAAAACTGACCGTGGTACTCCGGCGTGCTGCTGCTGATGGCCCATGCGTGAGCGGCACTTCTACCTGCGTCGCTGTTTACTTTAGCGGACTACTCACGCTGAGGCTGGCTCCAAAACAAGGACGGGGGTTAGCTGGGCAAAGCAGGGTTCTGTGTTTATATGCAGTTGGAATGCGTGTAAGCAGCAGGGCTTGTTTGTACCTTCTCAGTGGGGTGCTCAAAAGGCTCAAGATTTTCAAGGAAAACATGTAGTTCCCTTGGAGGCTGTGTTTTCAGCAGCATTGTGCACATGAGCAGGGTGCTAATGTGTGCACCAGCCACCTGAAGGAGCCCCCCCCCACACACACACACACACACACACACATCTGAAGGTGGACCCGCTACTATCTGGGGTTGGTAAGAAAGGGGGCGGGGCTGTCAGGTGCTTACGCAGACCCATGCTGGTCGGAATGGGGGCCGTTCCCATTCACAGATTCTTCTCACACTTTAAAAACTTCCTGTAAGTCACCCTCCAAAGCCAGCTCAGAGGCCTTTTAGATAAGGCTGTCGAGGTGCGACGCGTCCCCCAAAAAGTGAGCAGAAAGAGTAACGCGCTCTGACACCCGTAGCTTTTAAGGAGCTCCCGGAGAATGTGACTGCCAAGTGTGCACTGAGCTTTTAAACGCTGCTTTACGTTTCTTGGCACGAAGCTTCCTCTTAGTTTCTGGTCTAAGTTTGCCAAGTCATGTCTGGACTTAGATCCGGTTTATCCTTTCACGCTCTTATTGTTTATCGCCCGTGTACATACATCACTGTACGGTTTCTATCATTAACGGAGATCTCGCTCCAGCCACGGCTCCTTGGAAACCCGAGACCGTCAGAATGGAACTTTTTGGTTTTGGTTGCTCTAAAACTTTTTACAAACTCCACATGAGAACTGGGGTACTTAAAAATCGGTCAAATACTGTATAATTTCGCCGATTTAACCCACGCCAACTTGGAATGTGAAAGTTGCATCTCAAAAAGAGCCAAACTGATTCTGGGCCACGGTGAATCTCTGGAAAAATCCAACACAGACGAATCCATAGACATTTGAGCCTGAGCGTGACTGGCTGCAACAGAGGAAGTGAGACAATTTAAGTGTCTCCTGTAATCTTTGGTTTGGCTGGTCATGTTAGAAGAAGCTGGCCAGAGATCCAGTTCACTGGGACGCGACGAGGCTGGGCTCCTACTGACACGAAGCAGCTCCAACCTCGTCTGCCACCATGCCAAATAAACAAACGCAGGAAGGCATGATGTCACCGGAGACACTGGAAGTCCAAACAAAACCAGCTATGTTCTGCGCCCATCGAGGTAGCGCCCGCTCTCTCAGGGCCTGCTGGAGCCTCTTTTCATGGTCTCTGGCATCATGAGTCAGGAGCATAAAGCAAAGGTCTGAAACTGCCTATTTTGGACTGCAGAGCGCCCGAATGTTCACCGTTGAAAGGTTGGGAATGGACTGGGAGCCGATAACAGATGAGATGTAAATCAGACAGGAAGACAAGCCTGAGCCGACTTCAACCATCAGGCGTCCCTCTAAGGAGGAGCAGATGTTCCCACTGGCTTTTACATCTATTTAAATAACCTCTGCAGCCTGAAGAACGACACGATCACGTGAGCAACAAAAACCCTGTGACCTCCGCGCCTTTGCAGCGAGGACACGGCTCTGCGGCTACACCTGTTTTTTTCCATTCCCCCTCTCGCCCTCCGCTGCTCCGACAACGACGACTACGACGACGATGACGACGACCGTGGCGAGTTTCACTTTTACTCGAGCCGCAGCCCCTCGACGGCCATCGCCGTCAGACCAGCCAAAAATGGAGATCTATGCTTTTGTTGCATAATATCCCCGTTCCTTCAAAAGTGAGTTTAGTGGACGGGCTCTGCGCTGCAGTTTCCTGGCTCCGCGCTGGTGTGTGTGTGTCTGTGTGTGGTCATCTGGACGTAAAGAACAGCTCTATTGTCTCCATTCAAAGGTGAGGGGGGACGGGGACGTGAAAAGCACCTCTCATCCAAAACCCTTCCTTCTAATGGCTACACTTGACATGCAGGGGACAATTCCTGAAGCAAAGAGTGAAAAGGTGCTGGCCAGCTGAGCGGGACACTCGATAAAAAAAAAAAGAAACTGAGAGAGGCCCGAGGAAGGAAGAATGAAAGAGCGGGATATGGTGAAGATGAAGGTGTAATTAAAAAAAGAAATCTTGTTATTTCAGCCGCTATGTTATTTTCCCTGAATGAACTGACCTTCTCCTCCGAGGTGAAAGATAAAGAAGCTCAAGCGGCGTCTATGTTCGAATTTGTGAGCTGGTGAGGTGAGCGGGGCCGTTAGGGAGGGCCTGAGATCTTTAAAAGCATATCCTCCAGAGCCCGGGGCATGCTATGAGAGGAATACCAAGCTCTGGGAACAATGAGGAGAGGGCCGAGTCACCCCGGCCCACCAGCCTTTCACCGCAGCGGCCACTCAAAGGGCAACAACCAACATTGAACCTCAGCCGGGACAGAGCTTTCTGTTTCTGCCTCTCTGTAACCGACCATTCAGAAGAAAGTGCATTAATCTGTATTTCTGACACTGAATGAACTGACTGTGATGTCAGCGGCGCTCCTCTTGCCAAAATCACAGATAATTCACAGTTTATACAGACGGAGACGTATGAGGCTCTTTTGGCTTAATGTTGTGGTTTTGCTCGCACAAAATTAATGTAACATGCTTTAATGGGGACAAAAGGTCCCAAAAGGGAGGCGAGCTTCAGAATTCTCCAGAACTTTTCTAGAAGCACAAATCTCAACTTTGTTTGTATTCGCTGATATGTGATCGAATACACAACAGTGTGTGTTTTACAGGCTAAAAATCTCTTTTATGGAGGGATTTATTTACATTAGTTAACATTCCTGCCATAGTTCCTGTAGTGGGAAAACTTTAAGAATACTTTTGTCGGTACGGAGCAGTCGCTCCTCCGGGGCCGAGAGCCCGTCTGTTCTTTCAAAAGGTAATTTAAATTAACCCGCTGACATGGATGCTTGGAGGTTAAACAAAAGGTTTCAGATCTCCCGATAACTCCAGACGGAGCAGCTTCGTCAAGACTTCGCAGGAAGAGGAGCGTTTCGGAACGTTTCTGAGGGCGTTCCAAAGCGGCGCTTTTGAGAATTCCCATTTAAATTCATAAAAGGTCAAAGCAGACGGGGCTGTGGGGAGTGTGTGTGGAGGGATTATCGGGCTGCAGCGGCTGTTTGCTCTTTCCACTGGAGCGTCTCCACGTCGCACCAGCACCAGACCTGCTGGAGGACACGAAGGCCTCACACCTGGGCCGGAGCTGATCCCGGAGCAGCAGAGCCGTTCCCATGAGGAGGACCTCGGGACCTCGGGAAACGCGCGGCGACTCGGCGGATGGTTCTCCTCAACGGGGTCGTGCGGACGAGCGTGTAAACGGAGTGACTTTATGAGACGCTCGGCCGTACTCCTCTCAGAGCTCACTCCTCTCATCCTCCCCGTCGCCTCCTCCCGTCATCCTAAACTAAACATCTCTTAAATTTTCATCAATCCCGCGCCGCTCGGGCCGATAAGACGGCGCGCGCGCTGCACGCCGCGGCACAAAGGCCTCGTATTTACATACAGGCCTCTTTATCTCAGCTACGGGCTTCTTTTTTCTTGATTTGTGGTTAACTCCTCAAAGCCACCGTGGAGATCCAAGGCTTGTTCAGCTTCTGCTTAATGACTGTAATTTCCAACATTAAAAGCCGATGGGTTGCCACTGCAATAATAAAAAGCGTGCTTTGTCAGTCAAGCCTTTTGATCTTGACACTTTTAAATACCACTCCCCAAGGATGTTGACAATGAAGCCAATTGACAGGCCTGTTTGTAGGGCGCAGAGAAAAGAAGATTATTGCTCTTTGTAGACATGACCCCATTTGTCTTTTCGAGAGGTTTGAGCTGTCTTAGAGGAATTTGGGGATGTAAAGTTCTACCCATGTCTTTAGATGAGAAAGAACAAGCTTTAGGAGTGAGTGAAGCCACACAAAACGACGTGGCTGCTTTATTCCCATGCAATAAAGAGGGAGGCTCTTCCCATAAACGTTTTATGTAAAACCTGGAAAATGAGACTTTTTTTTTTTTTTGGTCAACCTTTATTTAAAATGATCAGAACTCCACAAACCGGGCGCAGCTATTGTTTTTAAAAGTCTGCTGCACAGAAGTTCTGCACAGGGCAGCTGTCATTTTGTTCATTGACATTATGCATGCTCGGTACTTGCCATGTTGCCCCCCCCCACCCCTCCATGGGGGTAATTTGGGGCACAATAAGGCACTCTAGTGGGTAACAGAGCTCTCTTTGTGGCACAGGGCCCCTGGGGGCCGCT
This sequence comes from Lagocephalus sceleratus, assembly GCA_911728415.1. Lineage (NCBI taxonomy): Eukaryota > Metazoa > Chordata > Actinopteri > Tetraodontiformes > Tetraodontidae > Lagocephalus > Lagocephalus sceleratus. The sequence goes on along the minus strand of CAJVRN010000216.1, from coordinate 10,130,031 downwards.
AATCTCTGCCAAGGAAAACAATGGCCCGCTGCTGCACCAGGGCCCACTCCTGTCAGTAATGCATCAGGTACACACACACACACGCACACGCACACACACACACATTCATGCCACCGCATGTGTTTTTGTGTTTTTCTTTTTTTTATCAGTGTTCTGCTGCTGCTGGTTATGAGTCAGGTACCTGCTCCTCCAGGTAGCCGCACTGTCCCAGTAACGCCCAGTGAGGCTCCAGGAACAAACACACAACACAGAGGAAGACTCACTTCTGGAGCTCCGCTCCTCTTCCCTCCATCTGCAGCTGAAGCTTACCTGCTCTGCTGTGCAGGAGGGTCCCACCTTTCAAGGTGGTGGTTGTGTGTTCTTCAAGTGTCCCAAATCCTTTTGTACCCACATACAGTCCAAAGACACACACACACACACACACACACACACACACACACACACACACACACACACATTATACATGCAAGACTCTAATTACTCCTGTGGGTGCCTTTTGGTGGATTTGTAAAAAGAAAAAAAACTTGTAAAATGCAAATACAGGAAACTTACAGGCAACAAACAATCTTCATAAAAGCAACTTTCTTAATAAAGGAGAAAACAAAGAAGCCCAAACCCCCAGAGGTAAAATCTGCATAAAAACATGTGTTGTGGTCGATTTAACAGGAATGCAATATTTTTATAGCAGATTTAGAGTGTTTCAGTAACCACACTCTTCAAGAGGGTTGAAAGGACTAAAATTATTGAGGTAAGTTCCACCACCCAGTGTGAGAAAAGAGGAGAAATGAGAAATATTTGTTGCTTTCATATTTGACAGCTACCAGAGGGGAAAGGAATGGAAAAAAAGAGACTAAATGATGGAGCTCAAAAGAGAAGCTCTTTAGTTGTGTAAGACTCTTTTTACTCTTCCAGGGTTCCGTCAGCATCCAAACTTGTGAATATAATTTAATGGGAGTTTTGATGTCTGTTTTTGTTGTGGTAGTTTCTCACATTACACATAAATTCATTCAGAACAACTTCGACTGGTGATTATTTCACTTTTATTGTGTCCTGGCTGTAAGGTCCTCTGGGGGAGTTTATTAGCTGTTAAAATACTTTTGAAAGAGGAAAAACGATTAAAGCAAAATGCAAAACGTGTCGGTAAAAAGACGTGACTGAAATGCGTCCTTGGTAAACGCCAGAGTTAATGAGCTCGCTCCAGGAGCGAACTTCCTCCTCCAGTCCGCTAGCCCTTCCTGCCCGTATCTCCGGCTTTTATCAGCGCTGATGTGTGTGAACATTGTTTACACGGCAAGAACCACACTGGTCAGGAGCAAAATAATAGCCTACCCTCATTACCCACATCTGACGCACATTTTGGACGCTAGTATGTGTTGTCAGCTAGCCTTCAAAAGGAGGGATTAAACCCCTCTTTCATCCCCTTCTCACAGGTTTTGTGTTGATTCTACGGGTCACCAGATCCAGCTGGAAGCCTTCGCTTTACCCTGAACGACTCCGCGGTGTTGTGACACAGGCCGCGGAATCAAGCTGTCTGGCTACTTTGAAGATCGGCGCTGCTCCTCCACAAGTACCCTCATCGTCGCACGCTTGGATTAACGCACCTGAATCCACTAATCGATGGCCCTCGGCTCCGCGTCTACATGAGTTTTAGGGCCGTTACATGAGGTTTGGGCTGGGCCGGGCTGAACACCAGGTCCATCATGACCTACTTTCCCAAGTCTTCGTTCTCTCTTTTCTCCTCTTGACTGATCAATGTCCAACACGGACGACTCTCAGGTCCAGCATGGCCTTGAGCAAATACCTCATAATCTGTCAAACCAAGGAGGTGGCTTATCACGGCTGAAAAGGTCAGCCTGCTGGCCGTTGGGCAGGCCGGCAGAAAACCAGGGCGCGCCTTCTGGTGACGTGAATGCAGAAACTTGATGTGTGTTTGACGGATGCTGCTGGTGTGAGACGCCCCGCTGAAGGTCATTATTTGTCTTTTCTTTCTTTACTTGTTATTTTAAAAAAGTCACTCATTAAAAGAGGCTGATTTATCTTTCCAGAGACGGCTCCTCCGGCTCCTCCGGCTCCTGCAGAAACCGGCAACAGCATCACGTCAGAGAGGGAAAGGCTCGCGTTATCAGTTATCGCTTCCTCTCCGTGACCACATTAGCGTTAGTGCTGGGCTGGAGGAGAAGGAATCCTCCCAGTAAAGACTTCACCGTGTCTTTTGGATGGCCGAAGGTAAAAGCTTTTTCTGCTCCGGTTGAAATAAACACCGCATCATTTATACAGAGTAAGTGAGATTAGCGTGGAGTAAAGTCTTCTTAGAATGAACAATGTTTTGCTTTTCTGACAGTGGACAGCGCACATCTGCGCCGGCTTGCTTCCCCACGTCCCATTAGGCGCACTAAATCATCCGTTTCCACGCTAATGCGCTGACAAACTCGAATGAATCGACACCTTTCCGAGCTGCTGACGAATGTTGTGACAGCTGTCCGCTTACCCACCGAGCGGGCGCTCTGCAGCAGCAGCCCGCCGTGGCGTTCCAGGGCTCGGGGGTGGGGTCAGACCTCGGGGGCCCCGGGCAGTTGTCCTGGGTCACGGCGGATGGAGGCGAGGTGACGGGAAGGCGGGGATTGAAGTTAAGCGACTGCCCGTTGTCGACACGCTGACCAAACCAGAGGCAGAACTTCGCCCCAAACACTCGCAGATGGAGCACGGAGGTGACGCGCGCTGCGCTTTGGGCTCCATCACATTTTCCTCCCACCAGAAACATTTCACTTGTTGTTTAAAAAAACACAGTTTCCCTGTTTTTCATGTGAGCACAGCTTATGTAATCACATGGTGCCTTAATCTGTTTGTCACTTTTGATCATATTTACTAAAGCCCTTATTAACGCCTTGTTTAAGTCAGGTGCTGACATATTAAAAGGTTCAAGATCCAAACTGGCTGTGGCTGTTTTGCAGGTATTTGGGGGGGGACCTGAAATGTGCTGCAGCTCTTCAGGGAAAATCTTTGGAGACTGGCTTCAATTAGCTCCAGCTGCCAACATGTGGAGTTAGGCAACTGGGAGAAGCACAAACAAGCTCTGAAGAGCGCGGACGTGTGACCGACCCTATACTTCACTTTTGATTTACTTTAAACAGCTCAATCAATCGGCGTTTTATCTCTGAATGGGAAGGCACCCATGCGCGATACAGGTGGGGAGTTTTCCACAGTTGGGAGGCTGGGCCGAGCCGAGCAGACACGACGGTCATATCAGTGACAAAACCAGATTGATCCCCGTGCTCCCTGCCCCCTCCCTCGCTTGTTTCATCATGCAGCTCACAGAAAGAGGCAGAAAAGATGATTAGTGGGAGTGCCCGTTTAATCAATCAAATGACAATGAGGTGGGTTCTGCTGTGTGGATAAACCCCGAAGGAAGATTCATCATTTGGGTAAAAACAAAAGCGGCTGCAGCAGTGTTTCTTTCCGCGGCGCAGATGTTCGGTCTGAACGTCCCGCTTAGCGCCAGTTCAACGACCTGCACGCGTCCTCCGAGCTGTGTGTCCGAGAAACAGCACTTAGGCCTCGGCTGTAATTGGCGGTTGTTGGGAGCCGCGCCTGTCATCAGGGCTCGTCTGGCCCTACGGGAGCTCGTGAGGACCCACACTGTCATTAGATGATGACACGTCTGATCTCAGGCGCAGATAAAGTGACCCTGTCACCCGACAGCTCTGCGTTTGGCTTTGACTCCAAAGGAAGAAAGAACAGCTACCTAAACAGGCTCCCGCGGATCGGCTCACTTCAGAAGTGCGTATTTGTTATAAAACACAGATTTTGTCACCTTGTCATACAAGTGGAGGCTGATTGGACCAGACTATTTGGACAACACACCCACAGCTGTCAAAGGCTGAAGGCTCACAACATGCTTATGTTTGTTAAAAAGTACCACTTAGATACTGCTTCCTGTGAGTATCATTACTGCTGTTATTTCAAACGTTACTGTGAAACTATGAGACGCGTTGCCACAAACGGAACATTGTTCGATCTCCGTTTGACAAATAAGTCCACCACGTAAGGAGACACGAGAGTGGAAACGTGCAAATATTTTGGGGCTTAATCCTTCAAGGGATGATTTACATTATGAGCACGAACACTCGAGGTCCTCACACCATTCGATCAGAAGATGCGTGCGCGCCATTTGGTGGAGTTAAAGCGTGGTGTGTGAGGCGTTATCGGCGTGTGTGCGCCAACCCTCGCACTGCGTAAACATTCATTACAAAATTACAATCTGTAACCCAAACAGAGGGGCCGGGGTTTAAACAGATACGAGAAACGTGTTGCTCCAGAGTATCCCACTTGATTAGCAATGACGCCAAAGGGGGAATTTTCTCCAATAAATTGTAAACATGGTTTGTAATAAATGGCCGTCTTCACAGCGATTTTGCAACAGGAAAAACAATCGCTAATGTGTCATCGGAGGTCCACGAGAAATGTCAGGGTTTACCATCTGACAACCAGACTCGCACAAGACAATATTGTACACGCTGACACAAAGGCCTCTATTTAACCAGAAAAGGTTAAAGAGCGACAGCATCTGCAGTATCGGTTTCCAAAGTGCTTACCCAGAAAATAATTTGCTCATCAAGTTTATCCCCGAAAATTCCGATGCATTCTTTGTGCGTCACGACAGCTTCGTATTGTAACGTCTGAACTCGTATTTACCGCTCGGGATCAAAACGGGATGCTCCAGTGTAAGCTACATTAAAGAGTGTCGCATTCCTGCACCTGGTAATAACCCGGGACGTCCGTAAACACGCATAAATATTTCTATTTTTGCGATTCTATTTGTTTGAAGCGCTGCGTGTGATTTCAGACTCTTCCCATGAACCGCGGGGCGCTGGGGTTCCGTCCCTGACTGTGCGGAATCTCTAACATCTGCAAAAGTTATGGCGATGGCGGGAGCTGTAATCTGCTGTAAGGTAGCGCGCTGAAACATTTAAAATGAGGGCATGCTCGTGCATGCAGTACAGTAGTCTCCAAGTATGCACTATCTCCTTCAGTAATCTGTAACAGGTCAGAAGCAGTTACTGTAGCTCGACATTCGCTCAGCCAGGTGTTGCAATGTGCGTAATTATTTTTCAAAACTGATTTAGTGAGAAGAACTCGTTACGTAACACCCTGACGTCACCACAAAAAAAGAGACTGAATTCAAGCATTTTCGGGGCTCGCTTTCATCAACCTGGGATTTGCATCGTGATGCGCCTTCAGCGAAGATCTATGAGATCTCACGCACCTTTGAGTCACTCTCACCGCTCTCTTAACGCCATGCAGCTGTTTGGGAGTAAGAAGCTCCAGACTACCTGAGCGAGAGATAACACTTTGGCTCTGAATGAGACAGAGATGTAAAATCTGATCTTGATTTTAGTTCAAACCCTAAAAGGACATCCTGCCACACATCCTGCACGGTTCCCCCTCTAAAGGAGTCTCGCAACATTCAAAAACACAATTCTACCAATCAGCCAGGAGCGAGTTCTTTGAAGAAATCGTGTTTATTCATGTGAGTTTTATAGAATTTGGTCAACTGGGCTGAAGAGGCGCGTTCATTCATTAAGCTCAAACACTTCTGCGGCCTGATATCTTTTTAGAACTTCTGTCAAACACATTGTTTTCCTGGACGTAGCCGCAAGTTCCGAGAGGCTGTGGGCCGTTTTTATTGCTGTACAGATCAGAGAGCAGATAACCCACATGAGGAATTCCCTTCTTTTTTCAACAACAACGCGCCCTCAGAGACATGAAACACGGCGAGGAGAACAAAGGTCACCACACAAAGAGCAACACACTGCTGAGCCGCGGACACCGTCTTCCTAACGCTCCGACTCAACAAGCCGGGAGTTGTCCTCCCGCCGCTCGGCCGAAGCCCCCCCCCAGCGACGGCTACGCCCCCCCACCCGCCGCCGCCTCCACCCCGGCAACGCCAACGGCGGGCCATCTCGCGGACACCGGGGCGAGAGCAAATTTGGACCCGCGGCCGGAGGTGTTGATTGCCCTTTTTATCCGCCCGTTTGTTTGGGAAGGCGATCAAAGCCATTACCTTTGAGTGATCATGTGCTTTCTTTCAGCCCGCGGTCCCAGCCCACTCTCCACCTTGTTTGCCCCGCGCTAAAACATTGGCACGGGGCCACGCGTCTCCCCGCTTTTCTTTGTTTTATCACTTCAAAAGGTTGCGCCTCACCCCATTCATCACAGAACACTGCTCCTGTCAAAGCTGTAACAGAGTCAAATTGTTCAGGCATTTGGGCATCGAACAAAGCCCGGCGAGAATCTCCAAACCTGATGTAACTCAAGGAGGGATAATTCCAGACTGTGAGTCATCTTTGATCTGTGATCTGGACCATATCTGCGCCCGGACTTATCTCTGCTTTATCCCGCCGTGGTTCTGTCATTGCAGAAGTCAGGCCAACGGTATTTTTACAGGCTGGTGTCAACAGAGGATCGTTGCAGAGGGAAGACTCGTGGCAGACAGCTAACAAGGGAGATAAAATCAGATCAAACGCGTGTGTTTCGGCCTCTGGGAAGCGTGACCCGGCGCACTTTACTGAGGTTTACGGAGGTCTGGTGTATTGTGTTACCCCCAGACACACCTCTGCTTCATTAGAGTCCACTAACATGCTGGCCCAGGGATTCTGCTTTGTTTGTTTGCTTCTTTTTTTTAATCCCATCAAACTAGCAAGATTGGCCTTGCCCCCCTCCCCCCCGATTAAGATCCTACTTCGCAGGCAATAAGAGCGACTCCCACAAACGACCGCATCAACAACAGACTCTAAAATCCTCGCGGCTCTGATATTTTTGCAACTGATACTTTATCACCACAAGTGGAACCCACCCAGAAAGGGCGAAGTTCTGTGTGCTATACGAAATTAACAGAAGGGGGGGGGGTGAAAGACATCCTCCACCTTAGAACTGAAGACTAATCCAATGAGCTCGCACTCAGCATGTTCCTCTCGTGAGTTCTGCATGACTTGCGCTGCCCCCAAAGATAAAGGACGGATGCGATGTCCTGATGGAGAGGCGGTGGAGTGGGTCAATAGGAAAGGGGGGTGACGCAAGAAGGTGGGAGGGAACGGGTGGAAAGTTAGGCTATGGTTGTATGAAATGGGAGGAGAGGGGACATACTGAGGCCCCTGTGTGCATGCGTGGGGGAGTCTCATCATCCACCAAACTCTCCCGCCCTTGGACACTGACCTCTTTGTCGGACTTGTATTAAAAGCGCTGGCCCTGTGAAGGTGACCCCTCAAGACTAATCCCTTGACCCCCAGTGCATTAAAGTGACCGTTAGTGGACAAGGCAAGGACAGGCTGTCATTTCAGTTGCACCTATTTTTAAACCATCCAAGTAGACTCGTGTAAATCATTTATGCGCGGAGGTCACGGCCTTTCCTAATATTGGCCAGACCTGACGGGTTTCTTTACGGCTTCCGAAGTCCGTAGCCAGCCGGCCGTCGGGTCGGTAATGTTCAATGACGCCTCAAAGACCCGACTTGTCGGCGGAACCTGCGCGTAGGTCTTCTGAAGCACCTGGAGGCCACTTTATGTGGTGATAAATGAAAAAAAGGGTCCAATAAAGCCTTCTCACCAGTGGCAGATCCTCCCAGCGCAGCAGTCCTTGTTAATCACAGCAAACAGTTGGAGATCTTTTCAAAGGGGATTATATCAGGGTCAGGAGCATTTGGACCTTAATTACCCTTGACATAATGTTTGACCATTCTGTTACCACTGGGGAGGGCAACATTTATTAAGGGGACATGGACCTAGGGGTCACTGGGGTTACCAAGGTCAACAGTGCAAGCTTAGTGCCCCCCCGCTCCCCACACACACTCACACACTCACACCCTGCCCCCACCCCCAGCAATTCACATTTTGTCATCCAGTTACGCGTGGATGCTCCAATACCTTTAACAACAATGGGGTAGAAGGAATCCGGCCATCTCGGGAGCAGGAAGGCTGCAGTAGTGGTTGTCACCGCATTTGCTATCAGCTGCGACAGACTTTGGACAGCGGGGTGAGACCTGACGTGCAGACATTCAGGGGCATCTGCAGACAAAGGGTCAGAGGTCATCCGCGCTAATCTTCAGGCCAGCAGAGTAAAGCTGCACTTGTCAAAGGCTGCTTCATCCTTTTAGTTTCTCAAATATAGTGGAGATACTGGGAATAAACTCACTGGTTTTTATATTCCCTTCACACTGTTTTTAAAGCATCCACTCTGAAATGTGAGCGAACTCCAGTAAGAAGTTAGAGCGACTCACTGTCGCCTCTAGAGGCAACAGGCGGTATTACAGCCCAGGGCAGGTTGATTAGCACGCTGCAGCGTCTTCAGCATAATCAAACATCTTGTGTGAGTTGTCGCAACAGTTTCCACTTAATTAAAATAAGGGTGTGATTTGAATACTGTTGGTGTTGTTTTCACAGTAAAATCTGCCTCATGGGTGAGGCTTTGCTCTTGTCACTCTTTGGCGTGTCAGCTGAGACATTTAAAGTTGAATCCACTTAAACAGTCCAAATTTGTAACGATTAATTTGGCAAAAGATTCTTCTTTTTCAAAAACCCACCATGGCCTGTAAAATATAATTGTCCAGAGCTAATCCCCCAACAATGGCTGAGAACACCAGGTCCATTATCGCCACACAAAAAGGGAGCCAACACAGGCGGAGGATTCTAGGACTTGTGGTGCGTGCGCACGTGGGTAGACGCCAAGAAATGTGGAGATTATATCCACGAGGTTAAACGGCATATGGCGTAAACATCCAGCCCGTGCATCGCTCCTCTGTGGCTATATGCTGTATACATTCTGTCAAGGTCATCTGTAAACACAACGGAGCCCTGGCGACGGCGACACCAAGCGAGAAATATAAATCTGAGCGTTCCCGGCTGTTTGCCTCCAAAGGTGAAGCCTCTTTCCGTAGCCTCGTGGGAGCAGATAGCATTTGCACATGTCCAATAAGTTACCCGGAGTAAACAGTCTTTTGTTCGGCGTCACGCTCGGCTGGGCAAGCACATTACCTCCACCAGCACGCGCACACAACGGAACCCTCGGCGCGAGAGTCGCAGGCCTCTCGTCACCGAGCGCGCACGGCATCTGTCAAGACACAAGTGAGCAATAACGCGCAGCCTGACATGCAGAACTGGGAACAAGGCTTTCGTTGACGTGAGTGTGAGCACATAATTGGAGGAGTTACTGTAGCCGCAGGGGAGGATTGAGGGAGGATTATAGGAAGGTAAGGAGGGCTGGGAGGAGGAGAAGGCACGGAGGCGTAATCTGTAATTAGTTTGTAATTGTACCTTGGACGGCTCAGAACGACATTGTGCTATGATCCGTGATTGACAGGAGACACGAAGGAACGCTCGAATATTTTCGTAGATGAAAAGCAAAGAAAAGGCGACACAAGCTCGGGTCTGCGGCGCTCTCATGGAAGCAGGCGTCCTTCTTTATTTATGAAGCTTAACGCTGGATAAACACGTCAGCGTGGGCGCTTAAACTCAACTTTATCCTCCTAAATATCTGCGAGGTTGAATCATGAGACGTCTCAATTAGTTTATATTCTGAACAGGGCTAAAGTCGCATAATGAACGAGGTGTCATCGTCTGATAACGTGATAGGAAGGATAAGCTAGGAGCTGCAGGAGGTGAATGTGGTTGATACACGTGTAAACAGTACACATGCGTTACTGAGCTGATGGGAACAGTCTGAGGAACACCCTTCAGGGTGGAGGAAGCCCTCGCCCTTGACCGGGGAGGGAGACTGCGATAAAGAGCGCTGCGTGAGACGATTTAGCCCGAGCCCGCGCAGCCTCCGCCGCTGGCCTCCCTCCTTTTATCGCGTCTCGCGCTTCCTCCCCTCTTCTCCGGGGTCTCCTATCACTGTCTGCATCTGAACGAGCTTCAAGCGCTCCCCGTCCGCCTCCCGCTCCCGTCCTAACAAATCCTCTTTTTGGGGACTATTCGGCTTGGAGTAGTCGCCCGGTGGTGGACGCGCGAGTTGGCCTGGCGGGCAGCGGCCTGCGGGGTAAATACGGTTAAAGGAGCGGCGGGACGTGGAGCGAGCAGCACACCTCGCCGTGACAGATAGTTTACTGTGGTTAAACAAAGTGGAACGGCGGCACGCACGCCCTCTCAGACGTTACTCAGGGAATCAAGATGAATAAAGGTTTGTGTGAAGGGACAGAACAACACTTGTGACTTTTAATGGCGCCGCCGCCGGGGACATCGTCCACATACGGGGCATTCATCGGACGTCCCAGGAGCCGTTGGGGAAAAAACGTGTCCCCCCGCGGAGCCGACAAACGCGGCGTGTGCGTACAGTGAGGCGCTGTTTCAGAAGCTGCTTTATGGCCCGACAGGTCCGCATGAGACGCGCTGGCTGGAGACCACAATGGGATAATGAGCAGAGCGGCGGGGCTGCGGCCCCCCCCGCCCCAGGCCCCCCGCCCCTGGCCCCCGCAGCATCTGCATGCAAGCAGGGGCCATTTGTCTTCCAGCACTTTTTATTTTGCTCTCATGGACGATGTTACGGTGCGGAGGGACGTCCGTACGAAGGGATATTAAAGGTTTTATGAACTCCAGCCCGCCTGATTTACTGCAACAGTTGCAACAAGCGTGCTTTCCAGAGCCGCATTCCTGACTGCCTCACAGCGAAGCACAACTCATTAAGCATATTACAATTATCATCTGTGTATTAAAAAAGATTCCTAATGGGCTTTGGCAGAGCGGGAAGAGGGCAGAATCTCCTTTGTGCCAACGGTTTCCACGTCACAGGCCACGAGGCAGCCTGAGAGGGAGCGCGCGCATTGTCTGCCTGCTTGGCAACAGCAGCAACAACATCCCAGATCAAATCGGCTCTTTCCCATTGTGCTCTAAAGAAGCGGTGGACGAGAGCGGATGCAGGTTCAGCTTCTCTTTCACGGCCGCGCAAGTTCAAACCTGTTGGAACATACAGTGTTTAAAAGGACACTTGGGGAGGGAGAGGGTTGTGTTGAACATGTAGAATAATGTATTTATTTTTGGGGCTTCGCTACATTTGGATGTGGAACGGAGGCTCGCCGCAGTGTTTCTGTAATACTTCCTGTAACAATTAATGTGTTTCAAATGACAGAGAACCTACGCATTCCCGTTGCTCTTAAAGTGTTAAAAACACAGAAACGCCAAATGTTTGGGGGATTTTGCTCTTTCTGCACACAGAAGTGTGAATTTTTAACAGGTCCTCTTTTATCTTATTGCCAGTTCTCCATGTTTACTGTTTTTCTTGGATGGTAAAGAAAAAAAAGAGTGTTTCAAATCTGTTTTTCTAATCTCATAAGTATTCAATACAAAAACACACATAAATCTTTCTTTAAAAGAGACAAATTCAGATTTTGGCTTTCCAAAATAGAAAACATTCTTCTTTGTTGGTGTGTGCAGCATCTGTTTTTGAGGATCACACACACACACACACACACACACACACACACACACACACACACGTTTTCCTCATGGTAGCGCTTAACAAGTCTTTGGCAAACATGATACCGTAGTGGAGATGTTGAAAGCAGCTCTTTAGCTCGTCTATTTGCTCTAAAGAGGGTGATATTGCTCCCTGGGGCTTCAGATTCTGGACACATCGGATCTGATTTGCAGTTCCTCGTCATGCCTGCATGACACGATCGTGTGTGTGTGTGTGTGTGTGTGTGTGTGTGTCTGTGTGTGTGTGTGTGTGTGTCCGGTAGTGTTGTGTTGCATCGCCCCCCCACCCGTCTGCTGGACCGTCCAGACTGGGGGTGGGGGCGTTGCTCGCCGAGCCTCTCCGCGTCACGACGCACCCGTGCTCGCACGCGATCCCGCGTCAGCCGCCGTGAAAACGCTCGCAGGTGTTTTCCACGGCGGCGTTCCCACAGCGAGGGCCGAGGGAGGGCACGGACACCTTAGCCGTCTATTCAGCCGGCACAGAGCGCAGGGCGGGCAGCCGGGGCCGGGCCCCGCCCCTCTCAATGGCGCGGGCTGCTCCTTTCCCCGTAGGCCAACAATGGGCGCCGCCGTCCCCGCTCCGCCTCACAGACCAGGGCGGAGCGCTCACACCAGCCCCGTCACCGTGCCCCCCCCACCCTCGCTTCTTTTGTCTCCGGCCTCACCTGGGCCCGACGGTCAGGCGGTCCTCGATTCGACTTTGAAGGCCTTTCCCCGCCCTCCCACCAGCTCAGGTGTCACAGCAGCGCCACTTAAAGACGCTCGCGCCGAGCCTGCTCTGGGAACCAGCCTGGGTTCAGGTGAGCTCACCTCTGGGCTCCGGAACCATCCCCCTCTTCCCCCGAGCAGCCGGGAATGAAGCGCTCAGGTTACGATAATATCTCTGAAGTGATCCAGATGTGCGTCAACCTCAGTGAGCAAACATCAGGAGCCACAACGAAGCCTGAACCCGCCCTGCGACGCGGCTGTAGCTGGTGTTTCTGGACCAGAGGGAGGGGCGTCCCACGTGTGGAAGAGCCTGCTGCAGCCCATCAGCGCTCCTTAATCACGGCCCCACTCGCATCAGTCAGACCCTCGTTTATTGCCCGCCGCGTCCCACGTGATGGATCCGTGCCGCAAAGTTGCCATTCCTGGCATTCCTCCCCGTGGAACGCACAAACAGGACCCCACAGACTCAGAGCGGGACGGCGAAAAAAGGCCGCATTCCTCAGACAAGTTTTAACAAAAGTGTCCGCGGTGCTTCTCACACGGCGACGGCGAGGGCCCGACACCTTCGGGACGGCTCCACGCGCACGTCGGGGCTCCTCAAACACGGCGTTTGTTCCTCGGGGGAGGTTTTTTTTGTTGTTGTCTGTCGACGTGCTGAAATGAGTCCTCATGCGCTCTGATTGGCTGCTGCTGTTTCCCGGGACAACAAGTGCAAAGCCACTCATGACAAGCAGCTTGAACTAACTTGTTGTCTGACGGGGGGGCGGCGGTGGGGGGGTGCTCTACTGGGTTTGCCACAGTGTGGCTGTTGTTCCAGCATCCAAGGATTACAATTAAGCGGCCACTCCTGTTGGGGCTTAATGACCGCGCGCTGCAAAAGGCAGCAGCGGGGACACTTCCTGAGCAGCGCCAGGTCGGCCCCTAATTGCTGCTGGCACAGCGACCCTCGCTGCTTACCTCATGGCCAGCTGAGGAGAACCACCGCGCCACTGGGAATCAAAACATGTTGATGGCAGGAGATTCGGAACGCGCCGCGCGTCCTGATGGAGGTGCGACGGGCTCCTTTGTCCCGCGGACGCGTTGGACGGGACGCACAACACGCGTGTGCTGAGGGACATAATCTAGGAATAATCTCAATCTGAACGTGTTTACGGAAGATGATGTTGTCTTTAGTGTCAGTGGAGGATTAACATTTGATATGGCTGATATGGACTGGTTATACTGGGGCAGATAGTGTAGAGGGACTGGTCATACTGGGGCAGATAGGGTAGAGGGACTGGTTATACTGGGGCAGATAGGGTAGAGGGACTGGTTATACTGGGGCAGATAGGGTAAAGGGACTGGCTATACTGGGGCAGATAGGGTAAAGGGACTGGTTATACTGGGGCAGATAGGGTAGAGGGACTGGTTATACTGGGGCAGATAGGGTAAAGGGACTGGTTATACTGGGGCAGATAGGCTAAAGGGACTGGTTATACTGGGGCAGATAGGGTAATGGGACTGGTTATACTGGGACAGATAGGGTAAAGGGACTGGTTATACTGGGGGGTCAGACACTTCTCATATAAGCTTTTGTATATTAATGATAATCCATTTTTTTCTTTTCTGTAATTTTGTCTCATTCCACCTGTATTTGTAACCGCTGATGTAGCCTCCAGCTTAAAAACATGAAACACATTTGGGTGGGTATCATGGAATCTAACTGGACCCCGCACATGTCCAAGCTCAGTCAAAATGGTGAGGGGAGAGGGGAGGTGGAATGGACGGGAGTTTCAGGGGATTTGGGTAAACCATCTGTTGACCAAAGCTTTTGGGGAAAGAGCACTAATATGGATTTAGGATATTATTCTCTCTGCAGGTGGGATGGTCAAAACCCCTGTGGATTTCTCTGTGAGGGGGGGGGCGGACCATAGAGGAACAATAAAAATGGAAATAGATTTCCAAAACGGGGACAGGGCAACACATCGTACAAAGATCCGCCAGCGTTGAGGCTTTTTTTTGTTTTAATCTCCAGAACTCTTTTTCCAGCACAGTGGAGGTTGAAAGGACGAAGGAGGAGGATGGAGCAGGGGGGAAAAAAAGACCGTCGTCCAGTTCCAGAAAAATGCCTTTCAATAAATTTGAAGCGCAATTCCACCTGCGCCGCAGGAGCCGGGGGCGTCCTCCGTTAACCCCTGGCTCGCCGCGCCGTCTCGGGTGAAGAAAGAGCCAAAGCTGCCAGGGGCTATTCCAACAGTAAATGTCTTTAGCGGGCTTAACTGCGATTTGCCCCCTTTTGCTTACTTGTTTGTTTATCTGGATTGTGCCGCGGGGCTCTAAGCTGCCAGGTGCTTTCACTGGAGCGCCCAGCGAAGATGTGCGGCGGCCAACATCTGCACCAGCATCAGTCAGATGACTGCGGGGCCACAAATGGGATATCTGTGACATTTTTTTAATGAAAACATATAATCTGCTTAAAATCCCAGCAAACGGACTTCCTTGTGACATCTAAACATCACTTCAGTCTGGTATCTAGAGCACAGATGCCAAAACAAACCGCTGGAGGTATTTGCAGTAAAAGTGGTCGCCCCGGGATTTTACGAGACTTAATCTGAGCCTGAGGAGAATAATGTGCTTCTTGTTGGTCGGTGTGTGTGTGTGTGGAACACACTCCGGACCGCACCTGGGCTCTCAGGTGAGGGTGTCCAGACTCAAACCGCTGTGAGCGCGTAAACACCCACCAGAATTCCTCCTTATTCAACACAGCAATTAAAAGGGAATAAAACGTAGCAGGGTTACGCGTCCCGAGGGCAATGACCTGACAAAGAGGTGAGGATGACGGGAAGCTCTTTCCCAGCTCCCAGCCACTAAATTATAGCTCCTGTCTAATCCCGCTCTGATTCCCCTCCACCCCGACACCCTGCGCTTCCCCTCCCACCGCTCCCTTTTCCAGCCTGATATCCTCAGCGAGATGACACCAGGAAAAATGTCCATTTTGAGGGGCAGATTGCGGCCTGGTTGTTGACATGGCGCCTCAGCTTGTTAATCAAAAGAGAGACCCTTAACCCCCGCTGTAATCTAGCGCAGAGCGCCATGTGTCTGCCAGGGGGCTTTTCCCATCGTGAAACGTCAGGAGCAAATACGGAACATGTCACTCACATCTGTACATTAGCAGATGTCTGTACATCTGTACATTAGCAGATGTCTGTACATCTGTACATTAGCAGATGTCAGAGGTCTGCAGCCGTTCTCTGAGAGGCGCTAATCCTCCTGCTGACATCTGCAAGACGATTCTCAGAATAACAACGCGCGCTGTCGAGTCAGGAAATAAAGCTGCCATCGTTTCAAAGACGCGAGGCTACGCCGGCACCACGCTGGCTGGGGACCTCCGCCAGGTCCATCAAATCCCGTCGCTCCCGCTTCAACCCTCTGCTGACTCAGATTTGGGCACATATTTGGGAGAGGTGGGGGTAACTGGAAGTCTTCCATCACTGAAGCATGACAGAGAACACTGATCGTTACTCTGACAGATCACAGTCGCGTCTAACCTGTAATTGTCTGTAATAACTCAAATAATGAATTCCAGTATGTGAATTCCAACTATTCTAGGTGGGGCCGTGAGGTCAGGTTTAAGAACTCCAAACAATTCACTGGATCCCAGTGTGGTGTGAAACAATAATCAATTGGTTGTTTCATATTAATACATTCATATTAAAATAACACTAAAAACAGACTGCACCATCGCCCTCCCCGACTGACTGATTGAGCCACATGAGCGTTTTTATCCCTTAAACCAGCGTTTTCGCGCCCCAAGGCCAAGAACACATCAACCGTACACGGCTGGCGAAGCGCCTCCGGACGGAAGGCCCAGTCAGCCTGTGGAAATTCACTGGTGGCCGAACATCAGTTGGTGGAAATGCGGTTTATATAATTCATATCCCACGTAGGAGCACGCACCGGTGGCTAAAAACAACACTCACAACTGAATTTGTACAAATGCATTTTACATGCTGCTCCCCTCTTATCGGGAGGGTGTCGCCCCAGCGCCCCCTATGGGCCAGCCCTGACCGACTCATGGTCGAGTGCACAACAGGGACCGGTCCGAACCAGTGCAGCCAGTTGGTGCTGGGGAACACCTCCCAGCAGGTTCTCCTGCACCAGGAGACCTCGCTGCTGGAGACAGATGAAGGAGCAGGTTCTCCTTGGTAAAGTCACATCGGTGTGGATCTGATTTCACCAGGAAGTCTAAAGAAACCCATTTCATTCATGCTTTAGAGAAACAGTTTAATATTTTATTGCATTACTTCAGTGGTCCCATTCCTTCCCTTTGGAATATATGGGGAATATTTAAGACCAAAATGACTTGGGGGGGGGGGGTCACATTTTGTTATTGGAAATAAATCATTTCAATCTGCGTCACAATGTGTGTCGAATTAAGAAGTGCAGAAAGAAAGCTCTTAGTCAGATTAAATTGTTCCATCATTAAGCCATTAAATGTCCATCTCAGTCAAGTTATTTGTGGGGGGTCTTTGGAATTAATTCGTGGGCAATAAAGAAGACTTAAAGCCCGATTAGTGGGCTTTGCTCCTGTTAGATACAGGATCTGGTCGGGGTGATCCCGCGTGTAAGGATATGTGAATCCGGCCACTTAAGGGGCTCTGTGGTTTTGTGTTGATTAGTTTCGCGGATGTCCTTCCTGATGCTGTTGGGATATCCTGCTGCTTTCCGGTAAACTTCACATATCTGGTCATGTGCTGCCAGAAAACAAAAACCTTTTTCCCAGCAGTCCATCCAGGCACGAGATTATCTGATCTAACAACTTCGGGACTTCAGGAAAGAAAATAAGATTCAGAAATGCAATTTCATACCGCGCATCTTTATTGCACAGTAGGGTTGTCGGGGCTTTGGCTCCCCACCAGATGACTGTTAGCCATTAGCAACGGGAGGAAGAAAACGTCGAAAACCTGATTAAACAAGAGGGACGTGTTGATTTGAGACAGTCCCGCCGAGCGCGCCGCTCTCCATGAAACAAGATGAGGAAACACAAGCTCTGAAACTGTAATTCAGAATAATAAGCCAGCTTCCTCCAGGAATGGCTCTTTTTGATTACTTAATTGTTTGCAGACGTGTGGTTGAAGTAACTGGAATCTGGTTAGAGTTTTTCTCCTGGGGGATTAATGAGGAGCATGTTGGAAAGAAACAAAACAATGTAGACACTGGAGCAGCTCCTCGTTCACTTTGTGGGGCAGAAACTATGCTGGCGACAAATTGACGGATGTTTTCATCAAACACTTAGCAGGTTTGAGCGGAAATCATTTTGAAACGCAATTTGAAGCCTCCAAGTGACATCTGCTCCCCAATAGGAGCTATAAGAGGAACCTTTAGATGATCATAAATACCATCAGCATCAATCATCTGGACACTGGGAGCACTGGGAGCCCGCCTGTTGGTGACATAAATTCACCCTGGGTCTGTTGTGCTGAACACACGGCGGCAGGAGCCGAGGTCCCCCCGTGTCCTTCACATCGACCGTGCGTGGAAAGGGCAGAGCTCTGGGGGAAAGAAACAACAGGTACCGGGAGGACGTCGGCCCACCGCCCTCCTGGCGAGAGAAGCGGCGAGAACGCAGCGCTGAAACGAGGGAATGCATTAAATCTTTGTCTCCACTGCGCTCCCACCTCTCTGTGAACTTAGCCATGTCCAGAAGCGCGCTCTGGAAATGTCCTTTCATGAAGTTCCAGCCGCCCGACGGGCTTTGTGATGCCGGGACGCGCGCGCTGAGACGCTCCGTTAGCGTCTGCGGCGGGCTCCAGACCTCATTTCCTCCAGCTCTTACGCTAACGCGCGACGCTGCTCGGATTCGGTTTCAAGTCCAAAGCCATATTTCTGGGTTTAGGAAATGATTGATGGTGTTTGGTGGGACACAAACTCCGGTCTCCCGGGTGAAAGTCAGGTGTGACCCTCCACTCAACCTTGACCTCCACCCCTCTTGACACGTTCTCGCTTCGGAAAGTATATTGCAGCGCGCCGTCTGCTCAAGTCATCTGAAGCTGCGCAGATGGCTTTAGGTTGCAGGTACATCCTCGCCTTATCCCAAAGGGCGCACCTCGCGCATCTGGACGGGGATCCATGGCAAAACGATACGCGAGCAGCTGTGGAGAGGAGCGGGTGGGTGTTATTGTTTTTGCTCCCACAGATCCAGCTCGGCGATGGACTCAGAGACGCGGGTCGCCCCTGGACCGACACCACCAGGCTCAGCGTGGAAAATCGGCTAAAAGGGAGCGCGGCCCCCACCTGTTATTATCACCAGTGAGGTACAAGGCCACCGGGCCTTCAGGAGCTCCTGCAGGAGCCCGCATGTGTGCACCACGGAGGGGAACAATCGAGAATGAGGCTGAAGCTCACAGAAACAAACTGTCAGTGCGGCTGATTTATGGGCCGTAACCTCGATTCCAGCTCTGCAAGCGACCCCGCAGCTGCTTCCGTCCGTACTCAGGGATCTACCCTGCTCCAGGATATCCTTTTGGATCTCCTCCTGGTCTCTGAGCTCATTCAGATCATGGAAAAGCCGCGCGGAGTGACATCACCGCGCCGACCGGCCCCGGGCCTGTGAATGAACCACACCTGCGAGCGCAGCCCCAGATAGCGCACCTGGCCCGGCTCCGCCCCCCCGTGACATCACGCCCACGCCGTTTCATTCACAAACCGCGGATGACGCGTGACGAGGAGCGGGTCAGGCACGCCCGCCGAGAGCGCGTTCACCGCGCGCCTGCACCGCGGCCTTCGGGAGGGTCACGTGTTTGTCCACGAGGACATCGCCTCAGATCTCGCTGTTCCCTTCCAGGACGTGCTCACACACGTCAGCCATCCCCTGAGCATCGGTTACACCCA
This sequence comes from Lagocephalus sceleratus, assembly GCA_911728415.1. NCBI lineage: Eukaryota > Metazoa > Chordata > Actinopteri > Tetraodontiformes > Tetraodontidae > Lagocephalus > Lagocephalus sceleratus. Next base: position 10,110,991 of record CAJVRN010000216.1, on the reverse strand, counting down.
TGCAGCTCTATCTGCAAGAGTTTCCTTACTTTGAGCTCACTGCAAGTAAACAGCCAAATGTACAGTTGAGGGGGAAAGGCCAAACACGGTGGGAGGAGCTGGTCCAGTCACGCGTGACCCTGAGAAGACCGGCCCCGGCCACGCGTGCTCCACCACAGTAAACAGCGCTGCCTGACTACAGGCCGGCGCGCTCCCAAACAGAGCGGGATTCCACCAGCAACAGCGAGGAGGAGCATTCTGCAGCCCGGACACACAGTATTTAAGACGCCTTTGGTGGTTCCTCCTGCCGCGTCACCGGCGGAGGCGCATAAATGCTGCAGGACGCCGGCGGGCCTCGCCGCGTCGCCCGCTACGCCTGTTCGTCTTTCATGAGCGACGGACGGCCCGCAGCCCAGGACGGGCACGGCTCCGGTGGGCGTGGCCTGAGGAGCCTCACCTTCCACACACCTGGTCCCCGGTGGTCCATCACACCTGTTCAAGCGGGCCCACGCCTCGGTCCATCTCACCTGCCCTGTTCAAACACCTGTGGGGACGCCTTCACCTGCTCATCTGTCATGAGAGCCACGTGTCACCTTCCTTCACCTGCCCCCGCCCCTCCATTCTTCTTCTGGTTCCTGGTGGTGTTCTACAGCGCTGCCCCTTTAACATAATATTAATCTCTTCATAGTTCCTGTTTGTTGCGTTCAAATATCCCGACGCTTTCGTCGATCTGGATTCAATTGAGTCTTGATTTGAACCATCTGAAGTTCCATCCCTTCGTGTCCCGTCCACCGCTGTTTCCTAAACATGGAGGGGCGGGACCCATCCCAGAAACCCACCCTGGACAGGTCGCCGGTCCATCACACCGAGGAACAATCAGGAGTTTCCAGTGAAGCTGCTGTTTATGTTTTTTGGAAGGCGGGAGGAAGCGGGAGTTCCCAAAGAGGGAACATCCAAACAGGACAGGCTGGAATTGAACCCAGAGCATTCCCGCTACTCACGTCCATTCAACTTTATTTATGTGGCAATCAAGGTCCCTCGGCGTCATAGAGCGTGGCAGGAAAACTGCACTTTAACAGGGAGAAACCTTGAGAGGGACCAGGCTCCCATGGGGGGGGGGGCTGCTGATTAAAGCAATACGATAATCCCCAAATCATTGATTGTTTTATGTACACATGTGGTCGGGTTTTCAGACGCTGAGATTTGAGCTTAAGCGAGTAAACCATCGCAGAACGAAGCCTCGTCCTGGAGATGAGGCCGACTAATTCACCCTGAGATTACGACACTGGAAGGAGGGAAAACAGATCTCCTCCGGGGTTTTCAGCGCGTGCGTTTGTGTGTCTCATCTTTTCATTTTGGATGGTAATAGCAGAGTAGAAATAAACTGTAAATAGCACTGAGTAACAAACCAGGTGATTTTCGCCTCCGTATGGCTTCATTCTGAGCTTTTAAACCACATCCTGGAGTTGTGTTGTTGTGTCTGTGTTGACTCCAAACGTTGCCACAGTAGACTGAACCCGCTTTAGCAACAGAAGCAGGTTTGCTTGTGTGTGTTTTGAAACAGTGAACCCATCCCATCTTTTACCGCACAAGGTCACCTTTCAAGACAAGTGCAAGAAGAGCGTCTGAAAATCAAGTGTTTCAGAAACGTCCCTTCCCAATAATGATGTCACGGCCTCTGCGCAGACGGCGCCGTGTCTCTGATGCGCTGCCTACAGGAGGTGGATGTGACAGCTGTGTGCGGCGCTGTCGTGAGTGTCTCTGTGCGGTGCCTGGATTTGTAAATAACCTTGTCTGGCTTGCAGCATATTTGTTGTATTCCCGAGATTGAAAACACTCCTGTTTTTCCACCACTTTGTGCTTTTCGGAGACGTGCGGATCGATGTTTGTGGAAACTTCTTTCCACAAGTATGTGGCCATCTGGCAGTAATGTGGTGATGAGGGGTCACACAAATGCACATATTGCACTTCTTTCTGTTTGTTCCACCGCAGCATCGAATCAAAGAGAGAGGACGGAGACGAGCCGCAGCTGCTGCAGTCTGACGCTGTGGCGTGCTGACGTGGGATCACCTGTCTTAGTACACATATGATACGTGTGTTCCTATAGATTCTATAGCCCAAAACAGGCTCATTTATACACATTTACAGGGTAAAAGACGGCCTGAATATCGATAATAGATGAGGTAAAGAATGTCTAGACAACAGTTTACCATCTAATTCATCACATAATGAAACGTTTGGGTGCTGCACCATGTGTGTAAATACGTGTGTAAATGTTGGTGTTGTTGTGAAACCCCGTTTTCCCAAAGTGATTCTAAGGGAAGACAACAGTCATTACATGTTTGTGCTACAATGAGGTAGGAATTACCAATAAACCGAATTTACCACCATTTAAATCAGTCTTTTTGTGATTGGGATAAATGTACTTTTTAGTGTATAAATGGCTTTATTTCAGATATCAGTGTGTGTGAGTCACTCCTGCCTCATGACCGCCCTCCTGTAACAAGCTTACATGTGAAGCAATGCTATTACCGACCCGCGGCACATTTTTCTGCTTTGAAGAGTGAAAACAATCAGATTTTTGTATTTTCTTAATGCCATCACTTCTAGCTTGGTGCCTTTACATAAAAGCCGTTTGTGTAAACAGAAGTGAGCTGTGGGAGACCCTCTTTTCCTCCAGCCTTATCCTTCATGTGCTCTCTTTTACAGCTGAGGAGGCTGATCTCAAGCCCCGGTGTTTCAAAGCTTCACGAGCCCTGCACAATCCTCCACCCCCACTCCCGCACAGAGAAGTGCTTACAATAGGCCTCTCATTCACCCTATCTTCTTTTAAACACCAATAAAATCTTTTACATTTCCTCAGCAGGCAGTTAAAATTTGGCTGACTCCCGTGTGTTTCCCCAAACTCTGCAGAATCCCTGAACCTCCACGTCAGGCCTTCTTCTCCTGATTTTTTTTTAAACATTCCAGCCCAGTTCTCCGTGCATTGCCTCTGCCTAACCTTGAGGTGATAACACAAGAGAAGAAGCTTATTTTACAACCAGATTCCTTGTTTATTTTCCCAGGTCACCTTTTGGCGCAATGGGGATTTGAGCAACATGGCAGGCCTTAAATATTTAACAACTTTGCAGCGGCCATTTGTAAGAGCTGTTGAGAGCGCGCTGGACTGATCTCATCCATCGTCTCTCTCCATCCTGAGTCCTGTTCATTCATTCTTTCCACATTTGTGTTTTCCTTGTTTAAACCATCTGCCCTGCCCTTCAACTTTTGGGTCGCTTTACTCTAATGCTTGTAACAAATGCAGTAAAGTGCCCCGCTTGTGTCCCTTCCAGAAGCCTTTTCAGAGGACAAAACAGGGTGAAATGCACTCTTGGCTGTCTCTGAGCTCATAAAGAACGTATGCTTATGTCTTCTATGTTCAGTGGACACGTTAAGAAATGCGAGGGGATGTTTCAAGCAGCTAATTCTGCAGTTGAAAGACGTCTTTGGGCACTTTTGGTAGACAAAACCCAGCGCAACGCCCCGTGGTCTTCATTTCCACCGTAACACACGATAAAGAGCATCTGGGTTTTTGTTTAGGCCAAAACATCAGATAAAAACAGTAAAGGGTGCCCGGCACACAGTGAGATAAGGTGCCCTCTAGGGTGACTTCCCTGCACAAAAGACACTCTTGGTGGTCTTCCTTTGGTCCAAAAAAACCCCATAGAGTGCTGACTGGTGCCCCAGCGCCCGCTCAGCCCATCCTGAATCCTCCTCAGAGCCCTTTTGAGCGCAGCACAAGAAGGTCGAGGGACAAACTCAGCCGGGGTTTTGTGCCCAACACTTTGGCGTCTGCTATAATCTGTATATAATCCGACGCCCTCCAGATATTCCCTCCTGTCTGGTGACGTGGACGAGGTGCGGATGCTTAAATCCTGAATGTGAATTTACGTCGAAACGACGCACATCTCCAGTAGGAAGTGGCCCACGTTGCGCTTCCTGTACAGGGTTGCTTCCGGCGACCCCTGACGTCTCAGCAGTGCGGCTGCAGACGGGTTTGACCCAGCTCTGGTCCCAGGTGTGGGTGTTAACCGCTGCACACCATGGGGCATTTCCAACATGAATGCAGCCTGCCATTAGCCTAGCAGTGAAGATAATACAACTTCCTCTCTCCACATGTCGGGACCTGACAGCCAATTGGAGCTATAAAAGTCCAGAAGGTTCCCATAGCCAACCGTTCACACCAGGCAGGCTGTTGTTAATGTTAATGAGGTGTGATGGCTGGCTGCTCGGTTGTCAAGGTCAAGGCTAGTGCGAGACCCAGCGACAGAGGAGCGTCTGTCGGGGCCGAGCGGCAGGTGAGGACGCCGTCGGCGCCGTCGCACCGGCAGGAACGGTGTGTGTGGAGCGGCTCTACCACCCCCTGGTGGGGGGCTCCGGTAAAGGCTGAAGGGACAACGTGTGTGTGTGTGTGAGTGTGTGCGTGAGTGTGTGTCAGACACCCACACCTTCTATTTCATAGAACAAGAGGAGTGTGTCAGTAGGTTCACCACCAACGGTCATATTCAAATAATTAAAACGACCCGTTTGAAGGTCTCGACAGCCACGCTTCCATGATTTATATCAGTTTACACCATTTTGTCATCTAAAGGCAGTATATTTAATTCAGTTCACATTTCTATACACAAGAGGAGGAGCGTCTCCTTTGTGTTTATCTTGATAGTAGGTTTTAAAGAATGCGCCTAAAGCATCCGTGTTTATGTAAAAATCGTCAGACCTCTGATGCCGTAGCGGTTTGCAGATTATCAGAAACGGATAAACAAATCCGTCCGAACTCTGAGCGCGCGTGAGCGAACGGTGAGCAAAATGCGCCCGGCTGTCGGGAAATGGCGGAGATACGTGCTTGGAGAGGTTTGAGTCACAGAGGGCTGATGTTTACACGGAGTCGCATACACCACCTCATCATGCGAGGACACACCTATACACATCCTATCTACTGATATATTTATGTATACACGCCGCAGACAAGAGCATTCGGGGGACTTTACGCCGTATAAATAATCAAGATGGGGGTTAAAAAAAAAAAAAAAAAGAAACTTCAGGGACCCCGAGCAACGGCCTTATCTTTAGTCACGCTGATCCCAGAGCAGATCCCGACAAGGCCGGGTCACATATTTAACCTCTGACCCCGCAGCAGAGGCCCGAAGCCTGCGCATGGGCTCCAGAGGAGAGCGAAAGAGAGAGAGAGAGAGAGAGAGAGAGACACCGGCGGAGAGGGAGAGAGTGTTTATGCCCCAGCCGGGCCAGTGTAAACAGCCGGGCTGCCGTCTGTCACCACGCCCAGGAACACGCTTGTCCTGTTTTCACCGGCCCGTTTACAGATGTTATGAAAGGCCTTCGGGAGCTGCTGCTCGGCCCCAAACTGGGACCGGAGGGGCACCAGCAGGTTTTATGGCGCTCCCAGAAGACTGCGAGTTTGCTGCGTTGCCTCTGCCTCCCAACATTTACAACATTTCCCAGCAGCTCGGAGCGGAGGAACACTTCAAAGACGCCTTTTGATACGACGGATTTCATTGAGTTGTATATTTACATGTTTCCGGCAGCGTTTCAAAACACAGAAATCTGTTATTTAACATGTCAAATTGATTTCCTTAACTTCCGAACAAATGTCTGATTTACTCTTGGAATTCCGAGAAACAAATCGGAATTCTTATTTTTAAAAACAGATTTTTTTTCCTTAAGAAAAACATCAAAAGAGGATTAAAGTCAGAAATATGGATAAAAGTCTAAAAGTGGAGGGGGGTCAGGAATTAAGAGATTAAACAAATCCGAGAGGCGTGAGATATATGGGATTAAAAAAGTCTTTATTTTGAGGGCCAAGAGGTTTAAACTTAAACCAGAACTAAAAGTGAGAGATTTCTTGAATTCATGACAACATTTAGAATCTATCATCAGAGATCTGAGGGTCGGGTCACGATCACGAGATTAAAAGCTGTTTTGGGTTTGATAAAGACCGCAATTCTCAGATTACGTTTTTGGTACTGAATTTAGTCAGAGATTAACAGGTCCGGAGAACTAGAACATATCCCGAAAACACTTACATCAACGTGGATTAAAGTGTTTACATGACTAAAATACCTTTCAGCAACGCATCTAAATTTGGAAACTTAAAGTCTCCAGAATGTTTCTGTCGGAGTTCCTCCCGCTGAAACACACAGATTATTTATTACCCTTTAGACTTCACACGATCGAGACCATCGTTTAAGACAAATGAACGCGCACGTTTTCTTCTGCACTCAGAATAGCCCAAAGAGACGCCGCGTCTTTTTTTAATCTCCCTTCATCATTTTAAATCTCACTCAGGTCCTGCTGCCAAAGAATGTTCTCTGGTTTACACCATCCTTCATTTCTAAGAGACAAAACATGTAAACTCAACACACATTCTCTGGCAACACGCTCGGATTCGGGGGTAATATTATGAGAAGACATATTTTCTGTTAGTTCAATCGGGAAGACTCGTGTGTTCAACAAGATTGAAGGCAGATTAGCGTAGATTACCGCTAAAGCACACCTGCCACGTGTTCGCGCACCACATCAATTCTCCGCCGCCAGATTATGCTTTTAATTGCCAGAATTATGTCACTATTCCACAAAGTGTCAGAAGAGGTAAACTTCAGCGCCATGTGGATTAACCATAGTAGTGATTGCGTAATAGTACGACACGTGATGGAGCGAAGCCAACTGCGTGTGTGAGTCTGAACGCTCAACCTGAAAAAAAACGAGTTTTTGTGGATTTTGACATAATTCAGCAATAATTCTTTTGGGTAATCCAGAGGATTACGGCAACGAGACGAGCACAAGAATTGGCCAATCACACGCTGCGCTGACGTGTGTATCACTTTGTGTGTTTTAAGCCACGTTGTCATTTTTTTACGGGGAAACGGCGTCTGCCCGTTTCGTTCAGGGTGACTCGAGCAGCGCAAACCGGCCAAAGGAGCGCCGTCGCCGCGGCCCAGGGTTCGTGTCCGCCTCCTCCAGTCCCGGGAACCTATGCAGGAAACACGATGTACGAAATACGATGACCGCGTTTCGATGTAAATTACGCACAGCGTACACACGACCTCCAGCGGTCCTCCTCTGAGGCGCCTGCGCCCTCACACACGTCGGGCTGAGCGGTTCCAGAGGTGGAGGTGCCTTTCCGACAGAGGCGGAAAGCTCCAGATGCAGGCTTGGGCGCGCGTCGCGTGGTCGCGTGAATGTTAAATATGCGCGTCGACACGTTCACGACAACTCCAAAACGGGCGAACGGACGCAAAGGCGAGTATTTCCAGAGCTAATGCCCCACCAGCGAAGCCTCCACGGGGGACTGTCCCACCAGGTCAGCTCGGTCCACCTGTTGGTGCACACCCCCTTTATACCTCACCTGCCGTCCTCGAGAGAGGATGTCACCCTCAGTCTAATCCACAAATACTCTTATTTCTAATCCTTCTTACGCAAGTCGCGATAAAAATATGATTTACTCGCAGCAGAAGTCCTGATTGAACTCGCTCGTTTTGGCGTGACGAGGCGTTCATGTGACCCGAGCCTGTGAAAGAATGTGTTTGATTGTGCAGATTTCCCTCCAATTACCCGAGACCTGCCCCAGTTCTCTTCCCCTCCACTAAAGTTGATGGCTATCATAAACGCCGCTCCGTGCGCGCCTTTTGTTTTGCTTTCATCTTCGGCAGCGTCGCTCTGCAGCCTTATCAGCGCCTTTATTGTCCGGCGCAGAGACGGAGGCGCACTGAAGGCGCTCAAACAGGAGGTCAGTCCATAAACACGCAAGGAAGAAAAGTTGAGCCGCGCTTTTAAAGCCGCCCTCGTTAAATTTTGCTTTAATGCTTTGATGTTCGGGGGCCGCCAGCATCCAACAAGGTGCCCGCCGCTGCCGTCTTCGGTCTCCGCGAGCGCCCGCGAGGAGAGGGACGAGGACAAAACACCACGAGAGAAGGAAGAGGACGAGCTCCAACTTTGCTTTGATGTGTTGGTTTAATCCAGAGTGAATCCAGATCTACGGGCTGACAGCGCGGCCCTATCTCCTCCTCTGAAGTTCAGCTTGGACCCGAATCAGTCTTCCCCACGTTGCCTTCAAGGGCCCGGGAGATCAAAGCGCCATTGAAGGTTTACTGGTGCCCGTGCGTGGATGTCAACACTCCATCCAAAAATAAATAAATGCAGATTAGACGGGCCTCCACATGCCAAGAGCACATGTGTGGACCACATTCGTGGCGGCGGCGGCCCACATGTGCGCGCCTGCCCGGCTGCTTTCCGCACCCCGACCGCTCGCGTGCGCTCCGCCGTAACCGATCCGCAACCGGGTTCAAAACACGAGGAGGAAATCCGTCATTCTGCGGCGAAGCGTCTCGGCTTTCGGCGCGGGCGCGTCCGTCCGGAGGAGGCGCTGCTCCGCCGAGGGAGCGGCGGAGAGCGCGTCCGATCGGTCTCGGATATCGGGTGACGGCGTCTTCCTCCCGTAACCAGGACCAGCTCCCGACCCGTCCCAGACGGCTCCCGACCAGATGCCATCCGCCTCCGCGGTCCTGGGTAGACGTCCGAGCGGAGCCGGGCCGGACGCGCGGCGCTCGCCGTGACATCACGCCGCTTTCGCCGCCAATGAAAGCTGACTTTCATCAAGCCCACCGACAAAGCGTTCCCTCAAACTGCGGAAAAACTAGAGTTGTTCCTACAAACTTCCTGCGAGCTCGAGATTCCGACGCTTTGAAGGGAAGCTTTAATCTCCAGAGAAGGTGGTCGGAGCGCTCGTGCCTCCACGCGTTCAGCCTCGCTTCACTAAAAGCAACGTTTGTGCACATTCTCCAGCTCAGACGTTGATCTGAGATCAAAGAGCCTCCTTTGATCCCCTCAACCAACTCCAACCACTTCAAGAAGTCACGGCTGAAGGTTCCCAGTGTGACGGGGGGGGGTCCTTCCTCAGACCTGCAGGACCCGTCCTGTCGTTACGCTCCTCCCTTCCCGTGCGGACGGAGCGAAACTGGCCGCCTTCAAACCTTTGTTGGATTCGGGACTTGTGAGGACGCGCTGGCTTCGGGCCAGTTCGGGCCGACGGGGGTCGGAGGTCGAGGCTGGGAGAGGCAGCAGCCGAGCACGTCCTGGGCTACCTGAGGACGGGCGACATCGCCGTCCCACTGAGCCTTTCATCAGGGTTTCATAATATATTTAATACACACACATATCCTTCTATCTCTGTGGGGACATGCTGCCCCCCCGCCCCCCCCATGAGGCCCATCCCAGACCTGAACCCAGTTCTAACCCTCAAACTGTCCTTCATAGTTCTGACCAGCCAACACCTCCCAAAAATGTCCTCACTTTGATAGTAGAATGCAGAGTTTGGTTCTCAGCATGCAGCAAGAACAACACACACACACACACACACCCAAACACACACACACTCACACACACACACACGCTCACACACTCACACACACACACACACACACTCACACACACACTCACACACACACACACACACACACTCACACACACACACTCACACACACACACACTCACACACTCACACTCACACACACACACACACTCACACTCACACACTCACACACACACACTCACACACACACACTCACACACTCACACACACACACACACACACACACACTCACACACTCACACTCACACACACACTCACACACACACACTCACACACACACACTCACACACACACACGGTACTGGAGATGTGGTGATGGACCAGTTCAACCAGGCTCCCCCCGTTAAACCCCCCAAAAGTGAAACCCTGAAGGGCCGAAGTGGGGACCAGCATTGGTGATGGGGGGGGGCGAGCCATCGACCAGAGGAGCGGGAGGGAGGAGGGGGGGCGCCGTTTAGTTTAATGGGCAAACAAATCAAACGTGATTAAGATAATGATCAACATTAGTAATTAAAACAGCTCATCTTTCAGCTGCCCCCCCAGCTGCCCCCCCAGCCCCCCCCCAGCTGCCCCCCCCCCAGCTGCCAGCGCTGCTGCAGGAGTTAGTGGGGACTTGGGACACACAGATAATCAGCTTTATTAGCGCTGCCGCTAAAACCAAATTAAGAGCAGACTAGGGGGATCAGACGGGCCAGCTGTCCACACCAGCGCCTCGCCCCCCCCCCCCCCCCCCGGCCCCCCCGGCCAGAGCCAAGTGCCAAAACAACCATCAGACGGCGGCACCAGTTCAACTGAGCTGAGCGGGCGGGGCGCCGCCGTCTGTGAGGAGGTGAAAACTGGAGGAGCAGCAGTCCGAAGCCCCCCCCCCCCCCCCCCCCACCCCCACCTCAACCCCCCCAGGTTTGTCTGTTCAACCCTGACCCTGACGGGGACCCAGCGGCCACCCGGTGACCTCACGGCGTTCCCGCTCTAATCACAGGTCGGCGAAAACGAGGCTAACCCCATATTAGGAGGTTCGCGGGTCAGCGTAGTCGACCTGCGTCACCTTCTGGCTCGGCGGCGAGGAGGACCGTCCCGGGTCACCAGGGCCGTTAGGGAGCGCCCGGCTCTCCGGTGGGACCTCGAGAACCAGGCGCCACATCAGAAGAGGGCGTGAGGCCGAGAACAGCGAAGCCAACAAACCGACCCGTTAACGACTCCTCGCTGGGGGCGCTCTAGAGGGACCGGGGGGACGACCGGCGCGGCTTGAACGACGCGCCCGGGGAGCGGCGGCGTCGTGCGCCCTCGCTGGCGCCGGCGGCGCTGAGCGGCGGATCCTTGCGAAGGCGGCGGCGCAGATCTGGTTGATGTGCAGTTAACGGGCGCTTAAACAACCTCCATAAAGGTTTAACGCGGCTGCTGGAGCCCTGAATGGGAGGCTTTCTACTTGATGCAGAAACAGACCGCCACGGGCCTCAGGACCCCCCCAACCCCCCCCCCGACCCCCCCCTCCCTCACCACCCCCACCCCCCCCTCGACTTGTATTTAACGTGTGTAAGAAGGCGGCCATTATCAGCCTCACAATGACACAATTCAGCGTGTCCGTGCGTCTGCCGTCCCATTTGGTTTCCATCAGGGCTGCTGATTGGGGGGGTGGGGTCGGGGGGGGTCAGGAGTCGGCGTCTGAGGGAGCGGCCCGTGTCCTCTGGTGGCGGAGCGGCGGCAGATAGATGCGTCTGGGCTGTGATTGGCGCTGGCAGAGCGGCGGCGTCCCAGACGTGGCGGAGACAGGCCGGCTCCCCTTCACAATGAGGCCGAGCCCCCCTGAATCGGGCAGTCAGCCCCACAGAGGTGGAGGGCGCGCCCTCGTAGGGGAGGAGGCGCCGCTCCCGTTCGCTGGTCGTACTGAACGCAGCATCAGTGAGGGGAAGCGCTCGTTACACGCCTGAAAAACACTGAGAATCTGCACTAAAAATGCTTTTTCTATGCCGATGACGTCGGGTTTTCACGGTTCTGGAGAACTGCTACTAATTGTTATTGCACATCTAAACATGAAACGATGTCATTAAAAGTGTAAAAATGAAATCTCCATAGCAACCGTTCAACAGCACAAAGAAACCGTGACATCCGTGTTAGTTGGGATGATCCACATTAAGGTCTTCTAGAGGAAGCATCCAGCGATTGTAGCATTTTATGGCACTGCACACCTCCGGGGGCACCAGTGACGTCACTACGACGTCACTACGACGTCACTATGACGTCACAACGTCACAAGGTCGGACGTGACCTCAGCCCCGCCTCGTCGACCCTCTGGCTCCATCATTAATAATCAAGTATAACAAAGGATCTCCATCGAGGCAGATGAACCAGTGTCTGAGCTGATGGGAACACGAGACCCCGGAAGACCCGCCGATCCTGTTCAACGGTCCAAAATCTGAACAAAAACATAATAATACAATAAAAATGATAAAAACAATAATGATAAAATTAATAATGATAAAAATAATAATGATAAAGAACTGGTTTGTTCTCAGTTGGACCCTCAAATCCTCTTTGTTTCTCCTTTTTACTGAGGTAAAACATCCAATGAACCTAATCCTGAAAATGCTTCAAAATGTCCAAACCTGCCACACGCACACACACGCGCACACACACACACACGCGCACGCGCGCACACACACACACGCACGCACACATTCTCTCTGTCCCACTCACTCTCTCTCTCACACACAAGCACACACATACGCTCTCTCACACACTCTCTCTCTGTCCCTCTCTCACTCTCACTCTGTCTCTCTCTCTCACACACACATACACACACACACACACACACACTCACACACTCACACACACACAGACACACACACACACACACTCACAGAGGGAGTGGTGTGTGCAGAATGATGGCCGCTGCCTTTAACAAGCAGCCCCCCCCCCCAGCGCTGACGGGGGCCACAGTGATTTACTGTTCCTCTCAGCGCTGTTATAAACGCTGCTGCGTTCCTTAATGAGCCTCCGACATGCTGCGCGCTTCCACCGTGTTTTCCTTCAGCTCAGCGCCGACGGCTGCCTGATTGCTGCCCCCATTACGGGGGCATTCCCACTGACACCAGCATGTGCCTTCAGTCACACGCACTCAGGCATTACCAGCAATCAGCTGCAGGAGGGACGAGTGTGTGGGGGGTGTACAGTACCTGTCATGTCAGCAGCTCAGATTCAATTATCATGCTTCAAAAGCCCTCCTTTGTTTGGCTTCTTTTTAATCACAGAGCTGCACATATTAAAGCTGTCACAAAGACGATTTATGGAGCAGCGACGTCTGTGGCGTGAATCCACTCCGGATTTCGGGGGTCAAATGTCGGCAAATCTGAACCAGTCGAGGCTGATCTGGTGTTTATTTAAGAGCAGTAAATCCACAGAATTTCACAGGCCACATCTAAAAAAATCATAATTAAAACATCAAGACGTCTAAGAGCCAGAGGGAGGTAAAAAGAAACTTATTTAAGGCTTACAAAGATGAATGACTGACCTGGAGCCTAAACACAAACACAGCAGAATGAGGAGAAAAACCCTCCTCACATCAATTTGCTCTTATGGGAAAATCAATGAGAGAAAAGCGTTTCCAAAAGGCTTTAGGGTGTAAAGGAGCGCATTACAGCGCGAGGCCAGAGACAACACGACCCCGCCGCGCAGGGCTCCCCTCTATTGACCCTCCCGTTATCATCCGACCATTCCCGATTATCTGTTTCTTTTTTTTCATGTTTCCCGCTGATTCGTTTAATCCGAAGAGTTTCGGCTTTTATTCTCGCTGACGCTGCAAAAGGATTACACTCACCACAGGTGTGTGTCGGGCACGCGGGTATTCCAAATAATCCCACCAAGGCGAAAAGGAACATCATAAATCCGACTACACGTCCCGCTTCGCGCACGCGGTTCAAAACCTTCCAGGCTGGAAAACCATCGGAGGGCTCAGGCGGGCGGCGGCGGGACTGACAGCTGCCTGCAGACCTGCGGCGACACCAGCCGGGCGCACGCCGCCGGTCGCAGCTGGACCAATAGGATGTGGCGGCGGAACGGCGAGGACCACAGATCCCAGTGTGCCCCAGTTTCCCCAGTCCTGCCTGACCAAATCCCCTCTCCACGTCTGTCTGAACACGCCGTGCCGTCTGAAGGACGCCGTCCAGACGCCGCACACGCTGTCACTCCTGGCGAGGCGGGATTACTCTTTTAACCAACTGGGCTGCGGAGCGGCGCGGCAGGAGAGACGCGGACCTCCTGGACGTCCGATGTGCTTGTGGAAACTGCGGCTCTCCCCCCTTTTCCCTCCAGGACAGGTGAGACAGGTGGGGGACGGGTCCCTCACACCAGACAAGGACAAGCCCGGCGGAGACGAGCGGCACGGCGTCGCACCTGCGCTCGTGCGCCCGCACGTGTGTGTGTCCCGAGGATCACCACAGACAGCCTCTAATGAGCTTTAGGGCGCCGGGCCGCGGAGGGCTCCTGAGCACCAGCTAATCCCCGCGCCTGCAGACCGACGGCTGCGGGGGCCGCCGCGAGCCCCGTGGGCCAGGCCACGCCCCCCCCCCCGGCTCCGCCCCCTTCGGTGGGGTTTGAGGTCGCCCTTCGACGCGCTTCCGTGACTCCGCTGAGACGTTCACGCGCGGATCGCCGCCGCACACTCGCTCGTGGAGGGCGTTTGATGAGAGTGCCTGAGCTCAGGGGGGTGGGGGCCTCACAGCGGGTCCTTCAGGTCACGGGCAGCAAATTCAAAAACAAGCCCGACCAGTGAGGAGCACGATGGCGCGTCGCGGGTCGGCGCGTTCACGGGAGGTGTTACCGGCCCAAGTGTTTATGTGTAAACCTACACTGGCTTGTCCTCGGGGGAGTAACACACACCTCGGTGGCGCTTCCCTCTGAGGAGCTGCTGGATATCGAGATCTGAATGTGAGTCCCTTTACGGCCAAAACACAGAACAAAGCCTTTATAATTCCCGTCAGTGACACCACAGAGACGCACAAAGCAGCAAGAAACTAATAATAACATGAGAGGAGATGAAGACGCGCCACAAAGGCCGGCCCACAAAGGCCCGGGACATTCAGCTGCACAACAACGACGCCATCTTTAGAAACCAGCGGGCACCAGCTCAAAGTCGTCCCAGCGACTCTGGGAAGGAACGCGCCACTTAGACCTTCTATATGAGCGGAACATACGAGTGGGGATCCAGTAACAGGACCCCCCCCCACACACACACACACACCCTCACGCTCGTTTCCATCCAAACATCTCGGGGTCCAGACCAGCGAAACCAGCCCTCGGGCACAGACCGACTCGGGTCGAGACACAATGCTGCGGTGTCTCGGTATCAGCGGCAGGGCTAATAGATAGCAGGTGAGGGATGGGAAAGAGCCACGTCAACACTGCAACCGGAGCTGCGCCCTGGCGGCCCTCCAGACCTGCGCGGCCCTTCAAACCAAGTGGCGCTTCGCCGTGTGCAGCCCCCCAGCCCCTCACCTCGCCCTCACCCTTCCACCAGGAGCGCATTTCAGACCGGGTCGAGCGCGTGGCCTCACGGAGCTTCAGCATAAACCTGAAGGATCAGGGGGAGCGAGGACAGAAGCTCCACGGTTTACGTATGTGGAGTTAGAAACATCAGAACCCCAAAGTCCCGTGCTGGTCTGAATGTCTAGAGCAGAGAGGCTGATGGCTCTTGTTTTGTGAACGCTTCAGTGGGATTACTGACTCACATAAAGAGGGAGCTGAGTCAGGTGAGTGCAGGGGGGGGGTTGTGCGTCTCCTCTGGTGAATGTGAATCTCTGGGTCCTGTAGGGTGAGCGCTGGGGTCTCTGCTCTGTCATTGGTTCCTTTGCATCTAATGAATGCTTGATTGGATTAAGATTCTGTGGAGTTTGGAGGCCAGGTCAAGACCCTGGGCTCTTTGTTGCGTCCCACAAACCATTCTGAATGGTATTTGTGGTGTGACGGAGCACATTATGCTGCTTAGGAGGGGGCTCCACTATTAGCGGCGGCGGAGCCGTTGGCGCCTGGTCTGCAGTGATGTTTCAGGGTTCGGTAAGTAGCATCCACCGGAATGCCAACACAGAGTTTCCCAGCAAACATCACATTGTGATGAGACGATGACGACTGTTCCTGGGTCTGATAAACGTTCCACCGTCTCAGAGCTGGAGCCTCAGCGTGCCTTCATGGAGCGACAGATATTAACGACGCCGTTGTATTTAATACTTTGTGACGTGTTTGAACGTACTGGAAAAAAAAAAAACTGGATCTGACCCCAGAAAAGCCTCGACGGACGGGGAGGAGATGATGCAAACAGAAATCCATTTTCTGCAACCAGACAAGTCTGCGCTACTTGAACACATTATCCCGCTTATCAGGATAAGTTCTGTAAGCGAAGGTCTCTCCGGGGAGAGTTGTTGTTTTCATCCGTCCTACATTCCCTCATCATCGGGATGCAGATGACCTGCCTGTAAGGACAGAAGCAGCAACACACCCATCAGGGGAAACAGTAAAAGTACGCGAACTGGTGCTCTCGGGGACAGCTTTAAGTTCAGTCTGGCGCAGCGAAATCCAGAACAATTTCATCTGCCTGTGCTCGAGTTAGAGTATGTCCCTGCGCTCCCTAATCCACGTGTTTGTCCGGAACATGTCCCGCCTCGCAAAGCACACTATTAAGCACAATCCATGCACTTGGCTGAGGAGGAGGAGGAGGGGGGGGTGGGGGGGGGGACTGCCTGAGGTGCAACTTTAAAAACACAACATCTTGGTAAATGAATGCAAAGCGGTGACGTACACAAAGCTTAGCGTAGCGTACAGAGTCCAGCCGATCAGCTCTTACGCTGTATTTTTAGAAAGGGCACAAATCCTCTGTCCCCTCCGCCTGATATCATGCTGCTGTTTGATTTAGGTGGATTACTGGATGAGCGTGTGCGTCTGTCTGTGTGTAGGTCCGTGTGCGTGCGTGTCTGTGTGTGTCTGTGTGCGTGTGTGTTCTCCTCAGCTTCGGGGGGGAATTTTATGGTTAAAGAAAATCACTGATGTCATTTATGAGTTCAGAGTTGGGAGCACTGGCGAGATCACGCTGTCTAGACTCTGGTAGTGCTCTAATGGGATTCAGCCAGATTACTGTGATTACACTCGTAGTGGAAATACAGGACGGCTTTGCTGGTAGTCAGACGGCTTTTGGTTTCATTCACCGATGTGCCAGGTTGTATTCCTCAACGGCTCAGAAACACAAAACGTGTCGGGGGGATTTTCGCCTTTCCCCAAATACGCGCGCATGTGACACCAAACATATTACGTTTGATATCTTGATTAAAACGGTCCAGCCGGGGGGCCTGCGTCCCACGTCGGCGCACGGTTGCGTCTAACCGGCCACCGCCACGAAATCGAAAACCCCTCCAGTTAAAAGCATCCTAGTTTTTGATGCTCCTGCGTGCGGAGCCCCGGTGACGCCCCTTTCTGGGACAACATCGTATTTTTCTCCCAGAGAATGTTTTATTCCTCCATTCATGGGCGAGGCTTCGCCCTGAGGGAGGAGGCCGAAGCATCTCGGGCTCTTTCTCAAGAAAATAGGAGCGAATGCTGTAATTTGCGTGTTTTGTTGGACTGTTGTGGTAAAAGGGAAGCTGGTTGGGGAGCCAAAGCATTTGATTTGTTGGTCTGGGCGGCGTCCAAAGTGCTGAAGTGGTGGAGCAGAGGTGTAGTCCTTCTCTGAGGTGGTTTCAGCCATCTTCGGAGGAAGTTGGCCGAGCATCTTCCAGGCATGTCCAAAAGGGAGGAGACCTCGGGGTAGACCCCAGAACTTGCCAGAGGGATTATATATCTCATCTGGCCGGGAACTCCTTGGGAAGTGAGAGCTGGAAAACATTACAGAGGAGAAGGAAATCTGGAATGCCTTACTGTGCCTGCTGGAAAAGTGGAGGAAGATGGATGGATCTCCTGTCATATCTGCCAGTTTGGTATGGAGTCGGCTCAGGATGCTCCAACTCCCATGAGCCTCTGCTGTCACCGCCGCGAAGAAAGAGAGGCGCATCAACGCCAGTTCAAAGCTTCAGGTCTGGGGGAGGCCCGCTAACCCCTGAACCCAGTCTGAGGCTAACAGAGGCAGCAGCAGACTCCTCCTCCAGGCCTACCTGAGGAGACGGCTACCGCCAGAAGCTTTGAAGTCCAGTCTGCGTTGTGAGTCGCGTAGAGCCCGAAAGAGCGTCGGTGAGCGATCCCGCACGCGGACGCTCGGGAAAGGTCCGTTAGCTCGAAGCCATTTCAGCCATTTCACCTCCACCAAGAAGACTTCTGTAATTTCCTCTGATGGATTTTCCACATTAGCTTCCTGATCCGAGTCAGATATCGTTAGATATTTGTTTTGCTGACGGGGTGACCTGATGGGCCGATGAGAGAGAAAACAGACCCTGACGACTTGTCGCGCGTGCACCGACGCTTTCGGGCCAAAGAAAATGTTGATCCGAGCCTGGAATCAGATCAGCGCACGCTCAGGTGAGCGAGTCCTGCCAAGCCGAGGTCTTAAGGCTCTTACGTGAGTCATCCAGACTCCCAGATCTCATCTGCTCCCGACCGCGGCCAGGCCGAGGGAAAAGGGGTTAAGACGGTCAAGACTGTCAGTGTGGGAATAACACGAGACCTAGACAGTGTCCCAGTCTGGCTGGTTCACCGGAGACTCGTCTCTGACCTACATGTGCTACATGAGACCTGCTTACTCGGTTTCAGGACCTCCACGGCAACAACACGTCTTTGCTTTCCCAAGCAGCCGTTTCGGGGCCATAAAATCGTGTTTTTGCCTCTAAAACGTCTGCTGGGGCCCAACAGGGCGTCCGTGGGCCCAGGTAAGGTGATAGGAGGCTTGTGTTGGGGGATCAGATACCATTAGGGAGCGCTTCTGTCGCGGCAGTCTCATCTCACAACAGGCCCTCGAGATGTTTTTTCCACCTACATACTTCACAAGTTCTCTCAGCAGCACTTGCTGGGGAGCGTGTCCACACAGGCACAAAGGCTGGATACATAAACCAGTGAGTGACATAAAGCCCGGTCATTTGGGAGCTTGACTCGCGCCTCTGAGTGCACCCTCCCAGCAAGGCCTCATTGTGGCCTGATCAGATACTAAGAGCTGTTTTTACAGTACCGAGCCTGTCGAGAAGACGGCGGCGGCGGCGGCGGCGGTCTTTTGTCGTCACTCATCCGTCTGAGGACGCGCGCTGAGCACCGCTCTGACTAATGTTAGATCAAAGCACCTCCCTTAATTACCAAAGCTGCAACGGGACCGCAAAAAAAAAAGCCCGAAAATGACGGGGAAACTCCGTCAGCCTCCGACCTTTTGAGCCTTCCCAGGAGGAATCAAAGCGCTCAGATGTGGCAGCATTCTTTTCCAGGTCTCCGACCGTAGGGGGCTGGACCAGGATCAGCCAGGGGTTAGACGCAAGCCTCATTTAACCATCTGGGGCAGACTTGTTATGGTCATCAAAGTGACCTCAGACTCTGGACTCGGATATTTTTAATCAGGTAATCAAAGCTGATAATGAAAGTAACCAGTAACTAAAGTTGTTAAAGTCAATTAGGCCTGTGTACATGAGCCACATTCCATCACTGTTCTTGTCAACTGGATCGTATTTGAGAGCGAGTGGATCCTCTGGGGGCTGCAGATTTGAGAGACAAGTGGGAGATGGAGCGTCTAAGCCCAATTTCCTCGTCTGTCTCGACGCTCGAGGTTCCCAGACAGTTTGGTCATACGGGAAAAACAGCCAGTAAGCAGGAGAAGTCAGCCAGCCAACAAGTTAACCATGTAATATTTCACAGATGCAACAAAACCAGAGGAGGCGCGGTCCCGCCGCGGCGCGCCTGCGGAGCGTTGCGACGACCCGGTGGGGCAGGTGAGGGCTCTGAGGCGCGAGGGTGAACCGAGGAGGCGAAGAGGAGGGGACGCGTGTCAGCCACAGTCCCAGAACCTGAATCACTTATTTACAGGCACAGAGGGGAGGGGTGTGGTGTGTGTGTGTGTGTGTGGGGGGGGGGGTCAAGTGGAGGATGAGCTCATCCCGCCAGAAAAGGCACAAGTGAACTCAAGACCAGTCCAAAGTTATTAATCTGACACACAAGCCCAAATGTTGAACCTCTCGGGTCAGAGAGGGAAAAGGAGCACAGTCCAGACAGACAGTAAAGACTTTATCATTTAAATGTTCAGCGTTAAGACTCAATCTTCTCAAGACAATAAAGGCATCACAATATGTCGGCTTTTTGTCCTCATTTTGAGGCTTTTCTCCAGCGAATGTTCTAAAGTTCTTCCTTGTTTCCCTCCGTGGCTGAAGCCAGAAGTGGGGGGTGTTGAGCCGCCGTGGGAGAGCGATGGAGAGATGAGGGAGAGGTTACTCCTCTTCCCCTCCGCGCTCTTTTCTTCTCCAAAGCTCAGACCGGCGATGAGTATCTCGATGCGCGCTGCCTGATCTGGACCGTCCCTCCCAGGGTTTCCTCCAACTGTCCCTCTGTGTTTGGGCAAGCATGAAAGGGCGCCGATAGCGCTCAAAGCACCGTGACAGGCGAGTGACGCACGGGGCCGCCGAGCTTTTATCTCGCCATCGGCAGCTGGGAACGCGGCGTGGACGCGCTGCCCGTCAGCTCACGTTTCTGCTGCAGCTCCCACATGCGGCGTGGGCCCGGAGAAGGGCTCAACGGGGGGGCTGGGTTATGGGGCCACCACGCCAGGGTCACCTGGAGGGACGCGTGGACGCCCTCGCTCCATCAGCTGCGTCCGCGTCGGCCCAGAAAAGCGTAAATCGCCCACTCTTGCAGAAAGCCTGGAGGAGCGGTTAGCCGATAAGTCCATTAGGTCGGCGCGCCAATGCGCTCTAATTTCAAACAGAGCCTCCCACAAAGGCAACAACAGGATGTTCGCGATAATCGAGCCCGGCTGAGATGCTTTCATGCCTCGCTGTCAGGGAAAACAGCAGAGCGACCGCAGCAGCAATCTAAATCCACGCAGATGTCAATGGAACAGCCTCAGGTGGGTCTTTGTCTCTTTATCAGCCACATCAGCACCGCAGACCACTGGAGACCGCTCCGGGTGTGTGTGTGTGCGTGTCTGTGTGTGTGCGTGTGTGTGGTTGTGTTTCTCTGTAGTGTAAATACAACAGCAAACCTTTAATTACTCAGGTTAGAGGGTAAAAAAAAATAATCAGAAATCAATCAAATCAAATCAGTTCTCTCCAAGGCTCGACTGTGCAGGCTGGAAACTAATTTTAAGCAACACACCCACCAGAGGGCGCTACTAGGTGTCCTTAAAGGGAGTCAGACAAAGCTCCGTGCTTCAACAAAGTAACTTTATAAAGGTGTTGTTTCCATCCTTTGTGTCTCTGTAACGGTCTCTCTCGTTGGGTGCGCAACACTGCCCCCCACAGGCGGGTCGAATAGCGACGTCTGGTCCTGGTCGGTTCACGTTGGGACAAAGCGCGGCAATATGAGCAAAAAGGATGAGGAGAAGCTCCGTTCCTGCCCCTAAGATCTGCTTCTTGCTTCTCTTCTTGGCAGGTGCAGGTGTTAAAGGTGCTCTGGGTCACACTTTAGAGCTGTAGTGCGGACCTGAAGGCGGTTTTGGCTCAAACTAATGATGACAGGAGGCGTTTTGAAATGTACCTGAGAGACGCATCACGACTCTGCTTCCATCAGAGAGCGCAGAGGAGGAGGCGGGACTACCGGGGCTTGTGATCTTATCTTTGAACGGCCGACGTTGTCGCGGCGGCGCTGCCGAGGAAAATCAAAGATCCAGCACGCCGCTCTGTTTGCTGGCAGCCATTTTAATTAAGCAGCAACCTTTAGATCCAACAGATCTCCATCAGGCCGAAGATCTGAGGAACCAATCTTCCCTCTTTTATTAAAACTGCTGGGAGCGACCTTCCTGATCCGTTCTGTCCTCCCGGATTTGCTTTGCATTGATCCAGCACCTGTGAAAACTTTGTCTGCTTTGATGTGGATGCTGCAGGGACGTATAGTTAATAATGATGATGATAATAATAATAATCATAGATTATTAAGACAAGCATTAAAGACCGTCGGTATTCTGGGGGATTTACCGACACTTCATATATGTCATGTTTGTCATGTCTTCAGGTAATTTGACTTCCTGCTCCACAAGTAATTCGGGTACATCAA
Source organism: Lagocephalus sceleratus (assembly GCA_911728415.1). Classification (NCBI taxonomy): domain Eukaryota; kingdom Metazoa; phylum Chordata; class Actinopteri; order Tetraodontiformes; family Tetraodontidae; genus Lagocephalus; species Lagocephalus sceleratus. The sequence goes on along the minus strand of CAJVRN010000216.1, from coordinate 10,089,439 downwards.
AGCAGGTTTAAAAAAGAAAAGTACAGCCGATGTGCACTGAAACCGCATCTCCTCTGTGACGTTTAGGATCGTCTCTGTGTTAACATAATGTTCCTAAAGATTACAGTTTAAGTAAATTGCCCTGTAAGTGATGACACACGGAGAAAGACGGGGTTTTATTGGTTTGCGGTAATAAAAACAGACGCTCCAGGGAGACTTTAAAGTAATTAAGGCCGGCTTTGAAGCACTGGCCTGATTCTCCCTGTTCAGATGTTGAGCAGCGCCTCTGGTCTGTTCCACAAACGCACCCACGTGGGTCTGCTGACGTCTGCTGGGATCCACGACGAGAAGTCGACCGCACAGGACGGTTCTGAAACCATCCTCTGCTGAATTGCGGTCAAAATAAATTCAACCGTTTTTTTCCTGAGAGTCAAAAAAGTTCGATTAAAGAGGAAGAAAATAAAAAAAGGGGGCGAACCAGGACCGAAGGTTCAGGTTGGGGCCGAGCGTGAGACCTTAGGGTGCTTGTGAGAGCGTAGGAAAAGGGACCGCTCCGTTTATGAGTGTGCTGCAGCTGCAGACGCTCCTCCAGCGCGTGAGTTGGTGGCTCATCTTGACTGTCAGGGCAGTAAAACCTCTTGAGCTGGATCATTTGGAGACGTCAGAGGGGCGCGAGGGGCCGTTAATGTGCGATTAGCGCCCATTGATGTTTGGTCCAAAGGCCGCGGCAGCACGCCAGCGCCACTCTGCTCACAGACGGCCTTGACTCACCGCCCCCCCCCCTCAGCCGGGGGGCTACCCTATCCACGACCGGGCCACGTAGGACACGTAGGAAAGCCCCGGGACATTCGCTCTCCCTTGGAACCAGAGGAGTTTTCCGACCTCGGGATGAGTCGTTCCCACCTGCTGACCACACGTCCCAGCTCGGTTGGCTGGACCGGACGTCACTGCGGACGCTTTGAGGTTGTCCCCCCCCCCCCTCTCCCCCTCTCCCCCCCCCCTCCCACAGCTTTGAAGTGGCGGTAGATTGTGCGCAAACAACATAAACCTCCCCGGCGACAAACGCCGTGATTTACCACCGCAGCCGAGGAAACGGTTGCGTCCCCTTTATGGGGCTGCCCCCCCCCCGGACCTCCGGACGGACGCTCCTTTGTGACGGACGCTTTGTGAGGGCTGGAAAACGGGGATTCCCAACAAACGCCCTCCACTCCACGCAGCCGCAACAAAACCCGCAGGTCTCACCTCGGCGGACCCCAGAGCCGGCGGACAAATGTCCGCCCTTTAAAACCCACTTTGGCCGTTTCACAGCTCTTTCCCAAGTCCCGGCGAGAGCCTTTACACAATCCAGACGCCCAGAACCGACGCTGATGCTCAACGGATTTAGACCATCAAAGAAGATGACGTCTTTGTGTGGAATGATGAGTATCCAAGTGGAAGGGCTGGACCAGTGGAGACACAGGCCCAGTCACCTACAAAGAGCCCCCGCGTGGCGTAAACACACAGGAAGTGTGTGTGTGCGTGTGCGTGTGCGTGTGCGTGTGTGTGTGTGTGTGTGTGTGTGGAGGCAGAAAGCCAAAGTATACGGCACCAGTTAACCAGTGAACAGGTCACTTCTCCGACTGGCGAGGGACTCGTGGACGAGCGAGGCAGGCGGCCCACAGGGCTCGGGGTCGGCCGCCTCGTTTTCATGAACGCGTACGTCACACAGTTCAAATCCAGAAGAACCAGAGACACACACACGGAAAAGAAACTCGTGGGTTTTCCCAGTACTGAAACTATGAGGTGGAGGTTTAAAGTCCACACTAATATATCTGATGTTTTATTTATTACTTGTATTATTATTACATATTATATATAACATTATTATTATTATTATTATTATTAGTAGTAGTAGTAGTAGTAGTAGTAGTAGTAGTAGTAGTAGTAGTACTGTTAATATTAATATTTTGTTTCATTTATTAATGATATTTTGTTTCAACTATTCAACGGCAGTTCTGAGTCTGAACACTAGGTGGCGCTTTAGTTCAGATATTGGAGTTTAGAGTGTTTTCAAACTAAATTAAACTTTTAAACTTTCATTTTGACGCTGAGCCTTCCCAGAAGCTTTTGATGCACACACACACGCACGCACGCACACACACACACACACACACACACACACACACACACACACACACACACACACACATTAGTACACAACCTCTCTCCTTTCTTTTTATATAACATGAGAACACGCATGTCTACTGGTCTTTCTACTGGTAACCAGTAACGGCTTTATAATCGGTCCAAGACTCCACAAAAGGCCTCCCTTATTTATCACACAACTATATTGTAGTATTATTATATGATATTTACTGCATCACAACTATTTGTTGCCACTGATGAATCAACATTAAAGTACATTTACTGTGTTGTCGTGTGGGGGCCACCAGGGGGCAGTATTGACCAGGAAACTGGTCCAAACAGAAGGTAGAAAATGTGCCGATAAAATAGTTTTTAAACTGAAGTTAAAGGGATGTTTTAACCTAATAAAGGACAAGCACAAACGGATCGTATCGACACATCGCAGAATTAGACTGATCGCTACCTCGTTGTATCATAACGTGTTATTTAACTCGCTTCCCTCGTACCTGCCTGGTCTCCAGCTGGGTGGTGCTCCTCGCTCCTGGGGGGCTTCCACCGTGCTTCTGCAGCCACCACGCTCCACCACGCTCCTGCCCCCGCCTGAGCTCACCTGAGCTCACCTGAGCCCTGCTGCATCAGCTCCATGAGCTCCAGGCTCCTCCAGGCCCCTCCAGGCTCCTCCAGGCCCCTCCAGGCTCCTCCAGGCCCCTCCAGGCTCCTCCAGGCCCCTCCAGGCTCCTCCAGGCCAGTCAGGTGATCTCGGGCCTCCTTCCTCCTCCTGGTGGCGTCCATGAGGCCCCCCGGGGTCCTGCTCTGGGACATCCGGGTCCATGAGCCCCCCCCAGGGTCCTGGGCCCCCCAGCCCCGCAGAGCTGCTGATCTTCAAGGCCTCACGTCCCCGCAGCAGCCTGGACGAGGGGGACCGGCGGAGGTCCAGCAGAGGGCGGCAGATCCGACCAGACCAGGAGCGAGTGTGGGGGCCTGGAGAAGCCTGAGGAACAGGGCCTGTGTGTGTGTCTGTGTGTGTGTGTGTGTGTGTGTGTCTGTGTGTGTGTGTGTGTGTGTGTTTGTGTGTGTGTATTTTCCAGTGTTGTGTGACTGGACAGGAGGTGTAAGCTGTAAGATGAGCCACGTTGATCATATGGCCCCCCACCACACACACACTCACACACACACACACACACACACACACACACACCCACACACACACACTCACACACATTCATGTGCTGTTGTGTGTTCACTCTCCTGCTTATGAAGTCAGCAGATGTTTCCTGTGACATTTTGTGTACAACAAATCAAATTTATACGCTATGAAAATTAAAATATGTTCAAATAAAGCCTCATCAGGGACGTTAAACGGGGAGATCCAAGTAAATAACCGCAAACATCGACAGGGTTTAAAAGTTGAGGCGCGCTCGAGTGTGTTCGGGGGGATTTGAGCGCCGAACGTCTGCGTTCTTGAAGCCAGCGAAAGAAATGAAGTCACCCAAGAATGCGTGATGTAACGCGATCCGACGGTGTGTTTTTATCAGACTGGAACTGGAGGCCCCGCTCCCGCCTCACCCCCCACGTCACCTCCCGCCTCACCCCCCGCCTCACCTCCCGCCTCACCTCCCTCCTCCTCCCGCCTCACCCCCCGCCTCACCTCCCCCTCACCTCCCTCCTCCTCCCCCCTCACCCCCCCCTCACCTCCCTCCTCACCTCCCTCCTCCCGCCTCACCCCCCACGTCACCCCCCTCACCTCCCTCCTCCTCCCTCCTCACCCCCCCCTCACCTCCCTCCTCACCCCCCCTCACCCCCCTCACCTCCCTCCTCACCCCCCTCCTCACCCCCCTCACCCCCCCTCACCCCCCTCCTCACCTCTTCACTGTCTGCCTCGCAGCCCCGTTCTTGTAGCGCAGCCCAACAACCTCATTAACATTCCTGCCTGTAAGGCCGCAGCAGCGCGAGGGCGCCGTGAGCCCGCGCTGGCACCGCGCTCGTTCTGAGGACGTGCACATGCGCGGGGGGCCGGGGGGGGGGCACAGGTCAAGCCGTGTGCGCGGCCCTGCTTTCAGGCTGGCCGCTCAGGCGTGACGCAAGGGCCAGGAGGAGACGACAGGGGGCAGCACCTCGAACCCGGAGCCGAGCGGCCTCTGAGGCCTCGGAGGCGCTGAGACCCTCGGGGGCCTTCACGTCATGTCGGGGTGGAACCGGGCTCGGGATCCCAATCAAAACAGGAAGTGGAGTGTTTGTGCGTGTGGAGCCAAACCTCTCACGAGGAGGCGCTCCTTCTGTCTCCCGTCTCCCGGGGTGGACGTCCCACACTGGTGGACTGCCCCCCCGCGGGTCCACCAGCATCGACACCGTCCCACCTCCAGGTCAGAGCTGGGGCGTCGAGAGGTCATCAGCACCAACGGTCTGGAGAACAGATGAGGGCAGATGTGCAGTAGAGGGGGGAGGGGGGTGGGGGGGTGTCTGCGCCGTCTTTGGGGTCCGTCTCAAGTGCTCCACGGTCACATCTGGAAGTCCACATCTGCAGATGTTCCCACAGGGACCCACAAAGACCTCCGACGCTCGTGTTGTGGTGCCTTGGCTGGAGATCTTCGTCTGGAGGACGAGGACACGTTTGAGGTGTGAGAAGAACACGTCCGTCAACTAAAAAGATGCCCCCCCCGATCCCCCCAGAGGCTCTTAACCATCACCTCGTTTCTCCATGAGTTTATGAATGAAGGGAGTTTGTTCAGGTTAAGTTTGTGTAACCTCCTCTCAGATATTTAAAACGGCGCCCAAACAAAAGCGTTTCGTGTTTGTTATCAGAAAAGTGAAGATTCGGATGGAAACACGTCGAGATCCTGCCCTCTTTTTTTCCAGTCGGGGGGGGGGGGGGGCTTGACGCGCTGAAGCGGAGCCGGTGTGAAGAATCGAACAATAAATGAAACTTTGTCTGACTTCTCCCCGCTCGGTCCACAACTGCTGGAGAGAGTTAGCCCGGCCCATCTGGTGCGGCAAATGGCCCAACTCACCAGGGAGCGAGGGGAGTGAGAGAGGAGGAGATGGTTAAAAAAAAGAGAGAGGGGGAAGGAGAAGCGGGAGGGAGGGAGGGAGGGGGAGGGAGGTCAGATTGAAAACAGATCAGCAGCCCGAGAGGCTCAGCACCGCCGCGTGTCTCCGACCGAAGCCGCTTCCACTCAAACTTTTACGCGCGGCCGAAGAGGACGGTCGCTTTTACGCGTCTCCCCGAGTTTGTTCGAGGGCGTGCGCGCGCTTTTGCACGCACACGGGAGCGCGCCTCCCGGTTGAAGATGGATTTTAGGAAAAAGTTGGAGCCGCGTTCGCCTCCGTGCTGAGCCCCGGGCCGACGGGACGCCGCGCAAAACTTTCCGCGTCTCCGAAACTTTGCCCGGTGGATGGGACGGCCGCCCCCCCCCACTGGCCGCCCCGACTCGGTGCTCGTCTGCGGGAGCTGGACGTTCCCAGACCAAGTTTCCCTGCGCCTCCTGACCCCCCCCCCCTCCAGCCAGAACAGCGTGAAAGTGGAGCCGAGGCGGCGGCGAAGGTAAGAGTTGCGCGATGCTGACAGGCGGTGTCGCTTTAAGAGCCGCTTCCAGACGCGCTCGGGCGGAGGGAGCTCGGCGCGGCTTCACATCTCATTTGCACTTTGAACTTAACTGACAAGAGGAATCCCAAAAATGTCTCATCCTGCAACTTGATCCATATGGGAAGAAACGCGATGGGCCCCCCCCCCCGGGGCCGCGGGGCGTCTTTGGCCCCTCTGAACGGATGTTTTTTGTGCTGAAAACGCGGCTGGACGCGGGTGTGATCCCGCGGGTGTGACCCTCCGCCCCCCCCCGGCCTCAGACCAGGCCTCGGGGTGGGGGGGCAGCATCGCCCCTGACAGCAGATGTGGAGCCAGCGGTGAGACCTTCTCGGCTCTCTGTTTGCTCTCCAGCCTGAAAGCGAGTCAACAAACACTTGACGCCTTTGTGAGGCCCTTAAGCGGCTATATTTGCTGTTGGCTTTTGCTCCCATCTAACAGGCTGCTAATGATCTCCAAACTCGTGTGGACTCAACAGTTTTGATTTGGGCCTGCACAGATGCGGCCGAGAGGGAAGAAGCAGCTTCTCCTTGTTTGCTTCCTGAAGTTTTCCTGTTTAGTTTTTGGGTTTTGGTGAAACTTTCAGAAGCAGGAGAAGCCAAGTATGAGCAGCACCGGTGATCCTTCAGTGAGAGTGTGTGCGTGTGTGTTTTCCGCTTCGCATGATGACAGCGACAGTCGGGGCCGAGCCGAGGTGATTTGCATGAGAAGCAAAAAAAGAAAAGAAAAAAAGAGAAGTTTTAGTGCATTTGGCCTTTGTGAGGAATGAAGAGTTCCAACAGTTCAGGCCTGCAGGGAGTGAAAGGACCAAAGAATGGATGAGCCCATTCAGCTCATTCAGGCCGGTTTAGGGGCTCCGCTCTGCAGCCCTCACACACCCACCCTGACCACGTCACTTTCATCTCGCTGCTCTGGATGCACCGCTGCAGCCGCAGGCCCCGTCGCAGCATCACAGCCCCACCCCCCCTTTTCACAAGTCGCCTCCGCGCACAGTTTTTATTGATTTGCTTTCTTTTTTTGGACTCTTTTCTGGAAGAAAATTTAATGAACCAAATACTGGAAGAGAGAGAGAGAGGGAGAGAGAGAGGGAGAGAGAGAGGGAGAGAGAGAGAGAGAGAGGGAGGGGGTGGGTGGAGGAGGGGGCGGGGGGTGCAGCTTTTTTTTGAAAGCAAATACCGATGAAGTCTAGCGTACAGGGGCAGAGAGAGGAGGGTTAGGGGAGGAGAGGGTGACTGGGGTGGGGGGGGGCGTCATCACCACAGCCTCCCTCCACCACAACCGCCCACTCCCGCTGAGTAAACGCTGGAGTCGACCATCGCGCCGTGACCCCGGGCCCACCGCAGGCCGCTCAGGCCGGGGGCATCCTCGGCCCTCTGGGGGGGGGGGGCAAGTGTCTGTGGAGGAATTTGGTTTTTATTGGTTTAAAGGTCCAAACTGGTGCTGAGTATTAAGGTGGTTAAAGAGTTAATTAGTGTTCTGTAACACTTCTGATCTGTGCTCAAGTGTTTGAGGGTCAGCAACTCATGAAGAATCCTGTGTGTGTGTGTGTGTGTGTGTGTGTGTGTGTGTGTGTGTGTGTGTGTGTGTGTGTGTGTCGGGGGGGTTGGTGTGGCCTCTTCAGATGGAGGAAACGACGTAGACGATGACTCCTGTTGATTCTCTCTTGAGTGTGTGAGGTTAAATACACTCACTTCATATTTTTCCTCTGTTCTGGGACCCCCCCCCACACACACACACTCACACACACACACTCACACACACACACAGACCCTGAGTGGCCACTCCAGTCCCAGTTCAGTGAACGGGGTCACGGTGGATCTCTCGTGTTCTGCGAAGCTTCTGAAAGTGCACGTGTTGGGGGACTGGCACAGCCTGATGTGTTTTTAACAAGCAGGTTTAATGGCTGCGCGGTAAAATAACTCGTGAGCTCATTACAGGCGGAATGACCTCATCAATCACTGACGCTCCTGCCCTTCGTCTCTAACAAGAACAAGGAATTTCAGCGGAAATGAGTCTGACTCGGGTTTAAAAAAAAAGAACAAATGTTCAACGCGCGGGGGGAAAGACATTAAAAGTCGATCCAGGGTTTTCAGAGAAGACTCAGGTTCAGGTGCCAGACGCAGAATTCGGTAATTTGATTGCAACATTTAAATAATTACCAACCTGTTCTGTTTGACAGGCGGCGTGGGAAATCAAAAACTCTCATTTTTCCAATTTTAAAAAAAATCCTTGAGCAAATTTATCCAAACGACACAATTTTCTCCCTCTCAGATTAAAAAAAAAGATTTATTTTTGTTAAATTTTTAAAAGGATCCAGGAGAAAATCAAATTTTTGCTCCTCGCTCCTTCACTCGGTTGGAAAAATGTCCAAAAAGTCACAAAAACGTGCTTCTCAAAGCTTCTCTAAAGTGTCGCAAAGTGTTTTTCTTCCTGTAAAAAGTTCCAAATCCTGGATCAGTCTTTACTCGCCTCAACATAAAGGCCGATTTCCCCAAACAGTTTAGCGGCATCATCATTGTCTGCGGCCTCACAAAGGAACAATGGTCCTCACAGGTTTGTGGAAACTCTGCCCGGGTCACGGGGGGTCAGCTAATTTGTAGGGGGGGGGGCAGGGGGGGTGAGGGTGATTTTCATTATCTCCCCTCAAGATAAACTCTGGACAATAGAGGGGGGCTGATTTCTGCTTTGGTTTTACCCCTACAGTCTGTGTGTGTGTGTGTGTGTGTGTGTGTGTGTGTATGTGTGTGTGTGTGTGTGTGTGTTGAATTGAGGATTAACCGCCAGCGTAACTTTTGAGACGTTTTTTCTTCCTCCAAAAATCTGGAAAAACGCTATAAAACGGCGAGAATAAAACTCAAGATGAACTTATCTGCTGCGGGTAATTTATTGAGGAGCCTTCTGAACCTCTGAAGGTCTTTTGGTGTCGGCTCCTCTGATCTGATTGATCTCTGTTGGTCGGGATTAAACGTGCGATCACCTCCAGTTTATGAATCGGATTTAAGAGAAGAAGCTCAGGGGGTCAGTAGATAACTCTAAATGTCCATAGGTGTGTGTGTGTGTGTGTGTGTGTGTGTGGAGGAACCCTCGGTAGAGGGCGAGAAGCTGCGGAGGCGCTGTGGGTGGAGCGCGAGCGCGTCCTTAAAGGCGTCTCGGAGCTTCTCCGTCTCCTCAAACTTTCCCGACGTTCATTTCGGATGTTTCTGATGAAGTCGCTTAGGTGGCTTCGCCCGTTCAGCTCAGAGAAATCCTCAAATCCAGAAAAGTTCCCGTCTGTTAAAGCGGAGCTGATGGCGTTCCCGGCGGCGCCGCCCCCTCCCCCGACGCCCAGCGGAGGCTCCTGATGGCGAGACACCGACACCGGCGCTGGGACAATGGGCCTTTGTGTGCGTCCCCAACGAGAGGGACCCGGGTCCACGCGGGGGCAGCCCACCGTGGGGGGGGGTCTGGTGGGCGGGGTCTCGCCATAAATCTAGACTCCGCCCTCTCACGGGCTCGTGCAGTCGGCGGTCGGGAGTCGCCGCCAGGCCGCAGTCTCCTCGGGGGGAAGACGGGGACGAGGCATGCGGTTGTCTTCGGCAACGCCCCCCGTCACGTCAGCCCTCGCCCTGGCCCGCCGCCAGCTTTGCGTGTTGTAATCGGCTCGTCGGAGCGCGCTGGAGAAACCGCGCTTCCCGAACCCGCGCTGACGGGCTGCACTCGGAGTGAACCCGGAAGTGTCAACAGGTGGTTGTAGCGCAGCCCGGCATTCCAGGGAACAGCGCACCACCTCCTCTTCCTCCTCCTCCTCCTCCTCCTCTTCCTCTTCCTCCTCCTCTTCCTCTTCCTCCTCCTCCTCCTCTTCCTCCTCCTCCTCCTCCTCTTCCTCCTCTCCTCCCCTCCTCTTCCTCTTCCTCCTCCTCTTCCTCCTCCTCTTCCTCTTCCTCCTCCTCCTCCTCTTCCTCCTCCTCCTCCTCTTCCTCCTCTCCCTCCCCTCCTCTTCCTCTTCCTCTTCCTCCTCCTCTTCATCCTCCTCCTCCTCTTCCTCTTCCTCTTCCTCCTCCTCTTCCTCTTCCTCCTCCTCCTCCTCTTCCTCCTCCTCCTCTTCCTCCTCTCCTCCCCTCCTCTTCCTCTTCCTCTTCCTCCTCCTCTTCCTCCTCCTCTTCCTCTTCCTCCTCCTCCTCCTCTTCCTCCTCCTCCTCCTCTTCCTCCTCTCCTCCCCTCCTCTTCCTCTTCCTCTTCCTCCTCCTCTTCCTCCTCCTCCTCCTCTTCCTCTTCCTCTTCCTCCTCTCCTCCCCCTCCTCTTCCTCTTCCTCTTCCTCCTCCTCTTCCTCTTCCTCCTCTCCCTCCCCCTCCTCTTCCTCCTCCTCCTCCTCCTCTTCCTCCTCCTCCTCCTCTTCCTCCTCCTCCTCCTCCTCCTCTTCCTCCTCCTCCTCCTCCTCCAGAGCACATTCTTTTCTCAGGGTAACATGTTAAAGCAGGCCGTCTCCTCCGTAGACGCTTCAGCCCGGAGTTCCAGCTGCGTTCCCGATTTTAGAAGCCGCACATGCGGCAGAAAGGACGAGGTGGGGGGGTGGGGGGGTCTCACCTGGCCCCGACAGTTGCCGCGTTAACGGACCCCCCCCCCGGGGTCGACTCAGGTCGGGGAGCGACCGCAGACGTCAGCGGCCTTCCTGCCGCAGCGGCGGGCTCGCGCGGGAAGTCCCGGCGTGGAAAACGCCGTCTCTGATCTGCTCTGGTCAAATCTGGACTCCTGTGGCTTCACACACACACACACACACACACGCACGCACGCACACACACACACACGCACACACACACACACTCGCAGGCCTCAAGTAGCCGCTGCACCTACCGACAGCTGAGGCGGAGCCGTGCGGGTGTGAACGGCGTGCTGGGATGAACGAGCGCCTCCCAGAGGAAGCGCCAGCGTGCAGCGCCGCGCCGGCGACAGCTGCGACTCCGGGGTTACGGGCGGGCGTGGCGCTCCTTCGGCCGCGGCGTGTCGGCAGTCAAAACATTGAGCTTCGCTCCCGGAGTCCCGATGTAAAGAAACGCGTATGGAATGCTGAGCGCACTCGCCCTCCGACGGCGAAGGCAAACATTTGTGGAGCAGGAACAAGAGCTGGAAAACCGCCGCCGCGCCGCTAAACGTTCGCAGGCCGCGGTGGGGGCGCCGCGACGCCGTCGCCGCTCGCCGAGTCACACCTCATTAGGGAAAGTCAACAGAACAACCCGAAACAGCGGCCAGGAAGGCCGGAGCGGGGAGCGGAGCTTCAGGGGGCTTCAGGGGGGGGCGTGGCCCACAGCGCGTACCGTGCGTGGGCTGGGCCTTGATCTCGCAGCAGCTTTGATCCCCCTGACGACGGAGCGCTGCGTTCCCGGCGCTTCCTCTCATTAGCCCCACATCTGGTCCTGGTCGGCGGGGGGATCAGCCACAGGATATTGCCTCGGTTCGGGTTCGGGGGCGGGGCGGGGCGGCGGCTCAACCGCGGGGCACCTCGCCGTCGCCGTACCTTTCAAACCGCGCCGGTCGTCGGCTGCGCGTTAATCTGCAGCTTCCACGATCCAGCGGGGCCGCTCGGGTTCAGATGGGGGGGGGGGGTTCCTGTGTGGGTCCCGCCAGGATGTGGCGAGGAGAAACCCACACAGGAGCGCGACGGGAACTGGGACTGCTCGTTAAGCGCCGTAATTAATCTTTCTGGATCGACGTTTGCGGAGGAGGGGAGGACTCCTCCTCCCCCGGCCTCTGTGTGTGTGTGTGTGTGTGTGTGTGTGTGTGTGTGTGTGTGTGTGTGTGTGTGTGATGGCGTTCCTTCGACCCCTGACCGATGACCGGTGCTTTGTTGCGGGACCTTTCTCAGCCGACTTCGTGGCCCTCTTCGGCCCTCGGAGTGCCGCGCTGCTCCGGCTGATTCGCCCGCGGAGAACGTTCCCCGTCCTCGTCCTCTCGGGAGTCCTGCGGACGCGGTGCTTCGTTTCGACGCATCGTCCGCCTGCGAGACTGGTTTGAAGTGTTCTAGTCGCTCAATGTTCTCAACATTTAGATGTTTGACCTCCAACCCCTGAAAACAGGACTCAAAGTGAAACCAGTGAAGTCGTGTGTAGCTCCGTGTGCGGGTGCTGTGCACCCATGTGTGGGTGCTGTGCACCCGTGTGTGGGTGCGTCCTGCTCAGTGTGGTCCACTGTGTGAAAGTGTGGAGGTCTGCAGCGAGACGCGAGGGAAGCTGCTCCGAGGCTTCGGCCCCGGACGCCGTCAGAGGGGGGTCATGTGACCTGGGGGCAGCAGCTGCGTCCCGCGTGAAGCCCACCTCGGCACCTCGGAGCCGCACCTGTCCGCCGGTAAATCAGTCGGTTGGGCTCACGCTGGGACCAACTGGTGGGGGGGGGGGGGCTGCAACAGTACAGACTGGGGGGGGGGGTGTCCTCTGACCCCGCCCCTGGTCGCCATGGCGATTCCAATCAAAGCTCATCACTCAAAAGTGTGACAGGGTCCCAGAAGTCTGTGTGAGAATTAAAAAGATTATTTTAAATACAATTTAATAGTTTTCAATAGTTTGAATTTTGGATTTAAGCTAAAAAAAATCTTCCCTCTGGAAAAGAGCACGATTTTTAGTAGAGGTCAAAGGTCACCGCAGTCTGCCTTGTGACACTGTAAGTGTAAGTTTCGGCATCTCTGTGTGGCTTTGAAGAGCACCAGAGCGAACACCGCCAACCTCAGTCACGTCGAAGACGCACAAGTATGTAAAACAAAACCGTATTTTGGCGTTTGCTTTTTGTGTTGACCTGCATGAGCGTCTTCACCCGAAACCTGAGCGGAGAGGTCTGCAGGTGGCATCGCTTCCATCTGTGCGTGTGTGTGTGTGCGCGCGTGTGTGTGTGTGTGTGTGCGCACCCACCCGCATTCTGCTCACACCGACAGAGAGATAGGAAGGAAGAAAGTTGGAAGAGCAAAGGCTGGAAATGTTCAGAACCCCCTTTGATGTGTGTTTGCATTCCTCTCAGCGCTGGTGAAAGGCGAGCTGTTGAACGGTAGTGCTGGAGAGGAACACTTGAAACCGATCAAGGCGCTAAGAAAAACACACACCGAGGTCTCATAACAAAAGTCTGAGGTGGGGGTGGGGGGGTGAATTAACAGTGAGTGGGAGAGGACTTCAAAGAGACTTCAGAGATGGAGATGATCTGAACTGCTGAGTGATTATTTTCACTTTGTGCTCCAGAAGTGACTGAAAACAAGAGCGCTCGAGTGAATTTGTCGTTTTAAGTGACCTTCAGCGGCGCCTCAGACGAGGCCCCGCCTGCTCCGCTCTGTGAGGTTGGGTCATCGGCGCCGCCCCGGTCCGCGTGAGCGTCGGGGACCCGTCCTCGCGGTGCGTTCACGTGCGCAGCGAGGGCCGAGGATGGTCGCTCAGCACCTCGACTCAGCGGCCCCCGAGGGCCCGAGCGGCTCCAGCAGAGTTTACAGAACTTCTCAGGGTCCTCTCCGTATCGGGGGGGGGGGGGGGTGGGGGGTTCACCGCCCAGCCAACCAGAAGATGCGAGAGTAAAGCACACCCTCGTGGGCTCGCCTTTGGCCCCCGCCATCTGTCCCCACACCTGTACCAGCCTGTCAGGGCCCCCCGGCCACCGGGGGCCACACAAGTCTGGCCTGCAGGGAGTCCAGAAGGGGGGGGGTGGGGGTGTGGGGGTGAATCTGGGGCCACGTGCGACCAGGATCTCAGATCTCCGCTGACGTCAGCGGCCCCTCAAAACCCTCTTTTACAGCCATGAGAAAGAGGAGCGGCGGTGTTGGGTAAACAGCCTTCACAGGTGGTGCCCCCCCCACCCCGCCACCCCCCCCTCTCAAATCTGTCTTCATCAAATCACTGGCGTGAGGTTCAGAGGCGTGCGAGGCCCGCTGGCATGCCGTAAAAGCACGAAACGCCTATTAATGCGGTGCCAGATGTTCATCAGACGGCGCTCTTGAGGGGAGGGTCCTCGCCGCATCGACGGGAGGAAGAGGCTGTTTGGGAGTCGAACCCTGTTGCCGTGAGCACCGTTGTGTTGGCGGCGGCGTCCTCGCCGGGCCAAGAGCGGCCGCTGCCAAGAGGAGCCCCTTCTCCCTGGCTGATGATGAATACCAATAAGCTCGGCGATCGGCGGGGCGGGGGGGGCGGAGCCACAGACTCCTCCGGGATGACACTTTTATTTTTGGCAGGAGGGAAAAAGCAAAGCAGATGCAGCGTAAACCTGTTAGTCACTCACCTCTAATCGGCTTACGCTGGCTCCGCCGCCGCCGGCTGGCACCTCCCGAGGCCCGCGGACGCCACCGCGCGAACGCGCCCCGCGCGACGGAACGACATGTTGGATAGCCGCGGGAAACCAGAACACCAGAAGACCCCCGCTCCTGGAGGGCTTCCGATGGCGGCGTAGGCCCGCTCCGCGCCCACGTTGGAGCACGTCCGCCCTTCGTCCGCCCCCCCCGACCGCCGCCGCCAAGAATCGTGTTTCACCGACCCGACTTGAGGACCCGTTTCCTGGGTTTGCCGTCCTGGCACGAGTCGTCATAAGCGCACGAGAAGCGACCCCCCCCCGCGCTTGTTGAGGGTTTCTATCGACCCGCCTGCAGGTGCGAGGAACACCCTCCCCGATGCCTCGCGCACGTCTGCTCGACCTCCTCAACGTCTCCCAACACGGAGAAGAGAACACACGCCCCGATCGCGTCCAGTCGCCGGAGCGCCGCCTCGGGGTTTCCTCAGAGCGCGCAGACGTTCTCTCACCCGCGTCTCAAAGCAGGTGGAGACGTTGGCAGGAGGACCGGCGGGTCGGGGGGGCGGGCCCACCCCGGGGCCTGTTTGCTCTCACCAGAGGATGATCTTGTAGGTTCCACTAAGTCAAACAAGCGGCGCGTTGCCAAGCGGCGGGGCCATTCACGCCGGCGGGGAGGTGTTGACACAGCGCGTGCAGCTGAAGCCTCGGCGCTGAGAGCCACTCGCGCTCACAATCGGAACAGAGGAGCTCTGTGAAGGCCCCGGACGGGGAGACCCGGTTGTGTGTTCAGGGCCTGACCTCGCCTCGCGTCTACTGACGGAGGACAACGCGCTGGCCCGCGGAGGTCACGCGCGCTGGCCTTTGTAGTCGGCGTCTCACGAGGTCAAACGCATTGAAAGCTGCGGTTTTTAAACGCCGTTATGTCGCCTGTCTTCTAACTGGTTGTGTGTGTGTGTGTGTGTGTGTCGCCTCTCCAGATCGTGACTGCAGCATGATGGAGAATTCATCCGCCACGGCAGCCGAGAAGAAGGAGTGTAAGAGCTCGGGTCTGGACGGAAGCCCCTCGGAGATCCCAAAGAAGCCCTCGCCCACCGCGCTGACCAGAGGTACCCCCCCCCCACCCCCCTCCCATCGTCCGCTCGCGTGCTCCCGTTGCCTCGCGGCGACGTCCGGGGCCTCGGCGGCGCCGCGAGCCGAAGCGTTACGGCCGCTGGCGCAGTCGCTGGGTGGCACATGAAAAGGGTCAGAGCAGGAGACGGGGGGGCCACGTGCTCCGGAGATGTCAGCGAGCGCATGATGAAAAATGCTATAATGAGGTCGAAAGACCTTGTTCTCACCTCCCGAGTGTAAATTTCATGAATTACTAAAGAGGGCTGGCAGAGCGGTGGACAACACGATGTATCAGAGGCCCCAGATAAAGACTGGAAGGACCAGAGGCACCTTTGAAATGCTAAGAAGCTGTCGTAGGCCGCGGTGGCGTGAGCGGCGTTGCTGCTTAACGATGGGCTTGGTGGCCTGCCACGAGAGCAGCCCTCAGCTTTAATTGTTTGGGGATGGGGGCTGAGAATCTAGGACGTCTTCGGCGGATCCTTCCGCAAAGAGGGCGCAAGTTTCTCTAACCGGCGGAATAAAGAAAATATCGAACTCGCCGCCGCATGAATTATTCACCCGTCCACGCGCCCAGGACCGCGCCGCCGACGCCGGGCTGTCAGAGCCGGTGAATCAGAACCTCGCCCCTCTGTCGGAAAGTCGGAACCAATCAGGGCGTGGCGTTGCTCCTGTGAGGTAAATGGGCGGCGCCGCACTTGTAAGATCGGCACTGCGAAGGTGGCATAATTAAAAGATGAGAGCTTGTGTTTCCATTAGCGCGGCGGTGATGAAAACTCCCCGTAATGAGCTTTGAGGACCTTGTTGGGGCCTCTGAGGCGCGCCGGGTTATGAATTACTAACGCCTGCTGGTGGACACTGGCGTCCCCCAGGAGGACGCGCTGGCAGCGTCAAAGGGGCCGCGGCAGGAACGTATCATTCAAGTTTGTTTTTACGCTTTAATGAAGGTCCTGGTGGCCTGCCATCACAAAGCTGACTCCGCCACATGGGAGCAGTAAAAGTAGGACGTGAGTTTGTCATTGGGAACTTTTAAGGCTTTGCTTTTGTTTGTGATTACTCTCTTTGTGTGAGCCGGGCTTTTCAAATTAAAATGCATGAAAACACAAATATGGGCCAAAGCTGAATTAGTTCAGGAACATTCTTTAGATATCGTACGCTCAAAGTTCGCGTTTGAAGTGGGGTTCCGAATCGCACCGCCTGGTCGTGAAGTCGGGTCAGTGAAGGGGGGGGGGGACTCGCTTTGGTCTCACCGCCTGATGCGTCGTTATCCTTCTGGGCCAAACGCGGCGGCACGATTGACCGTGGCGTTCGTTTGAATGTAGCGCCCTGACAGAGAAGTCAAGCGCACAGCCTGGCGAGAGCGTACGTTGCTATGGAAACCTAGTCGAGGTATGAAATGTTTAAAACAGGAATTCGATTTGAAGGGTTTATTGAATGAAAGTAAAACTTGGGTGCACGGAGCCGTAACTCAAGCAGAGCCGTCCTTTGAACCTCGTGTTCGCTCAAATACTTTACGTCAGCCAGTCACAAATCTCGCTTCTGGCTTTTTTTTTTTTTTTCCCTCCACGAGAGCTCGTTTTGCTCGTGTTTGGGAATGTGCAGCGCTCGCTCAGGTGAACTCTGACCCCCGAGCCCGACTGAAGTAAACCCAGACACCCGAGGGTGCCCCGATCGGGCTCCTCTCTCCGGCCTCGCTGAGGTTTTTTTTTTGTTGCGACTGCTGCATGTGTCTCGCAGCTACGGGGCATGCTCACACAGGCTCCTGCAATCCGACTCTCTGGCCACCGGGATTTACGAGTTGGTGTCGGCATGCGCTTCGCCGCGTCAGAGGAACATGTGTTCAGATCAGGTGCCCGCTGTCGAGGCCGTAAACCATCTCAGTCTCCAGACAAGTACCTGTGATTGATGCGCTACCCCTCTCTCCAAAACCAACACGTGGGCACACGGAAGCGTGGTACCTTCCCAACAAAGGAGGAGGGATTGTTTTACGGCCTTTATTACATCTTGAGCAGCCAAACGGACGTTTTAAATCATCCCGTTGGTTAGTGTCGACTGTACGAGGCCGGCCCAGCGCTACTTCTTTAGGTTTGAGAGATCCAGCGGAGATGGATGTTCCTCTGCATAAGAGATAGTTCTGTTAGTTGAATCAGCTGGACCGGTTCAGGTTCACCAGGACGTTCCTCCTCTCCTCCAAGAGGCTTCATCAGCTCTAACAGACTGTTGGGAGCTCCAGATACTTGTGTTCTCCATTCACACCTCTGGAGCTTCACCTGGTTGTTGGTGACTCCGCCCCTCATCATGTTGGTGACTCCGCCCCTCATCATGTTGGTGACCCTGCCCCTCATCATGTTGGTGACTCCGCCCCTCATCATGTTGGTGGCTCCACCCCTCATCATGTTGGTGACTCCGCCCCTCATCATGTTAGTGGCTCCACCCCTCATTATGTTGGTGGCTCCGCCCCTCATGATCCTCTGCATCAGAGATAAGTGTTTACAACAGTATCTCTACGTCTGGATTCATGACCCCACCTTTGCCCTGCGTGGAGGGGGCATCTACGGTCCTGCTGGATTGTGCGTGTGTAGATTCCATACTGGGACATTCATACTGGGACCAGTCCCTGCTGAAGACCACCGTCCTGTTGGGACTGGAGTCCAGGTCTGGGACGCACACCCGAAGGTTGCGACCGTGATCAACGTGTCTGGAGCCCCCACCGGGCCCGTGAGGCCTGAGTTTCTGAACAGGTCACAAAAAAAAAAAAACTCCCAGGGAAAAATAGACCCCCCCGACTCCGCCGCCCCCCCCCATCCGCAGGCTCGCTCCAAAGGGACGGCCACTAATCTTCCTGAGAAAGAGTTTCTGCCTTTCTTTTCCATGTTCCTAAATGAGGCTCTTACGCTGCTGTGCTTCCACAGCCCGGCTAAAATTCACAAACGCTGAGGGGATGGACGCGGGGGGGGCCGGGGGGGGGGGGCAAGGTTAGGCAGGGATGACCGCATCCGTGCCAGAACTCTGCGCTCCTCCCTGGCCTCGGAATTCAGAGGGTTTATCTCCCGGTTTATCTCCCGACATCTCGGGAGCAGGAGCGTCCCCCCCGCCTGTCTCCCGGCCCCCCCCAGGTCCAGGTCTACCTAAGCGGGGGCTCTTCCAAAGTATGGATCCTGGGCCGGCTCTATCGGGTGTCCCTGGGCAGCGCTCTGAAACAAAGCCCCGTCTGACACTCGAGAAGAGCCGAGAGCGGCGCGCTTACAGGAAGGCCGATTGAGCGATTCCCAGCCATCTTTTATTTTCCTGTCAGGGTCTATAGCGGCGGGCCGGGTCTGGTTCTGCCCCGGTATGAGTTTTCATTTACGAAAGACATTTTTTTAACATTTGTTTTATCTTGCGAGCGTCTGCCCGGGCCGTCTCTTTTTTTGGTTCACACGGAGGGTGGAAAAGTCTGACTGGAACGGGCTGAAATTGGCGGGTGCAGCTCTGGCACGACTTCATGTGGCTTTTCAAGACTTCTCGGCTTCGTCCTCGCCTTTCTTCAGCGTCTGACTTCGCCGTCCTGAGACGTGATTTAAGGTTCAGATATATCAAGTGAAAGCAGACGGGGCAGCCGTGTTTTTGTTTTTGGTTTCCTGCGTTAAAGCGCTGGAGTTTTTGAGGATAATTTATTGTTCCTATGGCACGAGGGCTGACCTACATGTTAATTTATGGAGCTGGTGTGGCTGCTAACATGCCTTCACAAGGATTTTAATGTACTATACATGAATGTGTAATATGACCCCTTTTTTTTTTACATTTTATGTAAAACTGAATTATATATAAACTCCCTCCCTGCTTTTTATGTTTATTTGAAATAAGTAAGCAAAGAAACCCGCAGCTGACTCCAACCACGGAGTTCAGAGGAATTTGTAAGAAGTTGAAAACACCACAGAGACTCGTCTTCGTAGTTTTGAAAAAGAATTTCTCAAGACAAAATTTATTAGCGAATGCTTAGAAGACCGCCATAAAGGCAGAGATTGGGCAGTCTGGTCTTTTTTAAATTGTGTTTTGTGAACTCGGCTCTCTGCCTGTGAGTTTCTGCTGAGTGGATGGAGGTCTGACAGCCTGTGACAGGCCTCTAATGTGGTTATGAAACATAAATCAGCCTCAAATGAGAGGACATCTCTGATATCGCTTGTTTCTTTGGAATGCTCTTTGCCTTCGCTTCAAAGCCTTAAGAGTTAAAAAAGCAACACTGGGCAATGTCTGCAAGTATAAATCTCTCTGTACCAGAAAAGACTACACACACACACACACACACATGCAAGCGCGCACACACACACACAACATGTTACATTCCTCGCCATTTACAAGCATTTGGAGAGGAGGTGGAGGCAATATATGGATGCTTTAGGGGATTAAGCAACACCCGCCAGCGGGCCTTCTCTCCATATCCTTCAAGTCCCCCAGCTTGTACTCGCCTTTCTCTTTCTGTACCTTATCCTCTCTTAAATAAAAAAGCTCTTTTCCCAGCATGCAGTGTGTAATCCAGGCCCCCACGTTCAACACCCTTCCTGTCCCACCAGGCCAATCTCTATTTACCCAATAAAATGCAGATTTCTACTCGGAAGAGGAAGGTGGTCGGACTGATTGGTGCATCTACGAGGAATATTAACTTAACTAAGAGTGACGCTTCTGTGAGTTTCAGTTGGGCAACTTTGGATAAAAGTCTGTTCGAATGGAGCCTCAGAGCTCAGACGTGTGGTTGGTTTCTCCTGTAAGAGCAGCTACTTCCATCCACTAATGTACCCCCCCAACACTCACAGTTCAAGTGAAGCAAAATAAACGTCTGAGGAGTTTAGACGCAGTAAAACAAAAATGTGTTCTAGCTGTAAACACAGTCGGGAGGCGCTTGTGTAAACAGGCCCGCTCGGTCTCGAGGCGGACAGTCTGTGGTCGGCCTCTTCCGGTTTGAATCCCCATCGCCGCCCCCCCTCACGTGCAGACACAGCTGCGGTCGCTGCTGGAGGAGAAATATTAATCCAGCGGCGCACGGAACAGCCTCACGCGCACGTCTGTGAGAGGTCACGTTTAAAATCGTCCACAAACGTCTCTCACGTCTAACTCAAGTAGAAACAACGGCGGGATCCTACGAGCGCAGGAGGGTGTGTGAGGAGGTGTTTGTTGCTGGTTCCGCTCCAGCGCTGATGCCCAACCACCCACAACTCACAGTTTAGTCGGTGGATGACGGCTTTTTATACGGAAATTAGTGCCGGTGGCGGGTGCAGTTCCCCCCCAGCCCACCAGGGCGAAATCGATTTTCATGAAGGCCCCTCCCGAGGGAGACGCTTGGCTTCTTGTAATCACCGATCTAAAGTTTCATTTAGCCAGCAGCCCGCGCCCAGACCCCACCGGCCTCCACCTAAAGACAAGACGCTCCGCCAGAGAGGAACAATATCTTGGTTATTCTGTGGGGGGGAGCGCCGGATTTCCACAAACATTTGAGGAAAGAAAGGAGGGTTTTCTATACATTTCCACGCTCGCGCTGAAGGGGGGGTGTGTGTCCGGGACAGTTGGCCCACATTCAAGGACCAGGCCAGACGAGCCTCAGAAGAACAGCAGATCTCAGAGACACGTGGGGGGGGGGGGGGGGGGGCTGTCAAGGCCCTCGCACAAACCGAGGAGCACGACGCCACCGCCGATGGGGCGGTCGGGGGGCGTGCGAGGAGCTCCGCCGTGGGGCCGCGACACGAGCGCGATGATCCCAGCGGAGCTCCACGCGAAGCCCCTTCGTGGTCGCCGGCCCCCCCGGAAAAAAACACAGCTAACAAAAAGCTGCCATATGGAAAACCTGTTTGAAAGGCCGTCGGCCGTCAAGCTGCAGGAAACGTTCCGTAACAGCTGGGCAGCAGCGGACGGCGGAGGGCCGACCGCGGCGGGGTTGCCCGGGGTCGATGCCGCCGCGGAGGAGCAGCTACGGGTTTAGGAGCAGGACGTCTCCTTTAATCTGATTGCCAATCTCTCCCACATACCGTACAAGCGTTGGATATTTTGGGCTTGGAAGGAATAATTCCGATCATTAGATCGTCTCGTTTGTCGCTCGCAGCCTTTCGCTCTCAGACATCGACGAGAGCTGAATGAAAGTGTGATGATATAATTACACTTTGCTGCTTTCGCTCAGTGGAAGGAGGCGACTTCATAAAACAGTGTGTGTGAATGGAAAACGTTTGTTGAAAGAAAGCCCGCCTGTGTGTGTATGTGTGTGTGTGTGTGTGTGTGTGTGTGTTAACATAGCGTGTAAGCCTGTTGTGTTTTGTTTGCCAGGTGATTTCCCCAACGGTGTTAGCTAAGCCTGAGAATTTTTTGGCTCAGGCTTCAAAGAGCAGCGGGGTCGCCCGCCCCGCAGCAGCGAATACAGACATGTTTCCGGGCAGACGCGGATCAGACGTGCACGCCGCTTCAAGCGCGCCGACTGTCAGCTTGACCGCTGTCACGCTACCTTTTGATTTTGATTATGCAAATTCTGATGTTTTAGTTAAAAAAGTTAAGAAAGACAAAGCGGATTTTTGGCTGTTTTTGTTGGTAATTTTCTGGTTAGTTTTCTGCTTTGATTAGAAAACTCAATAACGAAGGCGTAATTAGTGGGTGTCCTGTAGGACCGGTACCGGTCCTGGATCAACTAGTACCAGCCCGCCAAGAAATAATTTCTTATTTCCGTTGTGTTTATTATCTGAGTCTGAACAATCTTTTATTTTGAAAAACGACCGGATTCTCTCGGTTACATCTCGGTCACTCGAGCGCCAAAAGCGATCAAAATAAGTAAAAAACAGACGTGGAAAGTTTATTTTGAAGGGGAAAAGGCCCAGATTTAGATTTAGATTGGACATATCAACAACCTATGTGTACCCCCCCTCAGTAAAATGATCAAGCATTGACCGGTCTGATGATACAAAGGTTGGGGACCGCTGCTGTAAAGCGTCCACACTGAGGGTGTGTGTGGGTGTGTGTGTGTGTCTCCAGAGGGTTAACGTTTCCCCGAGGCCTCCTCCGGCACACCTTGACCCCCCCTGATGAACCTCAGCTGTGGAGCCACAGCAGCAGCAGCAGTGAATCATCCCTCTTTTTCCTGACAACAATAGGAAGATTCCGGTCCCTTTCTAAATCCGGAGCGGCCACAGTTGTGTCCTTCCCTCTTTTCCCTGCGCAGTCCCAGAATGCAGCTGAGCGCATTTCAAGTGGGTTAAAACGGGCCCAAGGCTGACCCGCTCGGGTCCTGGCTGCAGCCAGACTCCACGTCATCGGCTTCGCCGTGACTAGTTTGGCATCGGGTCACGTTGAAAGACGACACTTTCGCTTTCTGCCCCAAATTATTGGGGTTTAGTTTTTCCGTTGCTGTTCTCTAAAGTGCAGACATCTAAATGTTCTGGGGAGACGCGTCTTGAAACACCACAATGGTTTCTTTGGATTTCTTGCAGGATAGAGTTTCCTTACTGGTTCCATTTGTTCCTTTGTTAACTGGGAATACTAAATGGGGCCATAAATGGGAAAATCAAGGTGCAGGAATGTACAGAGAACCCAACTAAACAAAGATTGCATGGTTGATTTTGTTAAACGTTGCCTAAACCACCGCCGTGTCCACCAGCGTGAATCCACAGCGCTGGTTATTTTTCTCTGGTGTCGGCTCAAAAAAGGAAAAGAAGCAGGTTTGAGATTCTTAACCAATAAAAGTTTTGTAAATCCTCTTTATTCAGCAGCGGCGCGGTCTTAGAGAGAATCTGGCCCATCTGAAATTCCCACGGAACACAGAGGGAGGGAGGTGAGCGGGCGAGCGAGGCAGAAGTAGAGTGGGAGCGGGGACTCGGCTGAAGAGGGGGGGTATTGTTTACATATCAAGACACTTCCTCCAACTCCCAGGAAAAGCAGTAATTTACCCCGCAGGGTTTTACAGTTTAATTTCTCCATTGTGCTGGAGGATAACCCCTTAATTATAGGAAAGGAAGTAGCCTAAGCCCCGGACAGAGGCCGAGCACTCACGGAGAACCTCGGCGAGTTCCCCCACCTCCATCTGGACTACCCCCGCCCCCTCGCCGTGGCCATTTCTCCCATTCATTAGCGCTCATGGGGTGTCTGGGCACTGGCCAATTAGTTCTACGCTTCAAGTGATATTTCCTTTCCGATGGAGAGTCAGAGGTGTCTGAACCAGGAGGCCGTTGTGGTTGGGGGCCAGTCAAAGCTGCCAGAACTCCAGAACCCCCTTACTCTTGACGGACTATTAATTACATATTAAAGTCTATTTTGGAATTTCTAATGCAAAAACCACACCTCGAGTAGTCCAACAGCTAATTAACAGCGAGGCCTGTGGGTCAATATTTGCTAATGTCTCGCGTTATAAACGTTCCAAGTCTGGTCAACTATATGGAAAGTGCATAAATATGCATCAGCGAGTGAACGTGCCAAAAAATATGGACGTCTTAAGTTTCCTTCACACAGACATGAATTCACATGTGGCAGGAACCGAAAGGGAAGCTCATGTCAGTGCTATTTAGTTATCTGTATTACGTTTTAAAATGCCTCTATGTGGTCACAGATAGTCTGATCATCTGCTCTCCCTATAAAAATGTAAATATCTTGATTCAATGTTGAACGGTTTTCCCGGACAGTGCCATCTAGTGGTCGGTCCTGGTATTGGGACGGGAAAAGCTGTTAAAAATTTTCCCCACCAGCCCCGTTGGCTCCCCAGCGGTGCGAGTCAAAAGGCCCTTCTGAACCACCATTTAGTGTTTATGAGGCGTCTTGGTGCCGCGTTAAAACGCACTGATCTCTGTAGAGAAGCTTGTTTTTGCAGGTGGGTGTTTGGTCCCGTCGGCGCTGGACGGCCGGCGGTTTGGTGAAGCGGGCCTTGTGCGCCTGTGTGTGCGCGGACGTTCTGACTGGTTCAGGCTTTGAGACCCGTCCAAGGTTAGGTTCAGGGTGAGCGAGAGAGCGGCCCCCGCAAAGATGGAAATAGAAGCGTGTTCAGTTATCTGCCTGGCAGACGGGGTCCCTTTCAATAATCCTTTATTTTGGGGATTTCTGGGGACTCGAACAAAAACCCACACATGTTCTCTTTCTCCCAGTTTCATCCCTCACCCCTTACTGCCCCCCCCCACACTTGTTGCCACTGTTGCCTGCACCAGCGGGGAAACGAGGAGTTCTGCAGGTCCTCCTCAGCGCGAATGTCTGAGCGATATTTTCCTTGCAGACGTTGTTCCACGAGGCAACACCTCAGAGGGCCCATTTTACATTTCAAAGCTACGAGTTGTGGTTCTGAGCGTTCAGCGAACCTCCGCGCTGCCAGACTTCATCTTCTCGTAGTTCATTTCCAGACACTTTTAACCATAATAAATCCCGCTCTATGGTTACGTTGCCACAGCTCTGTTAGAAGTGCCTGTACTCGTATTAACCTCTGTCACCCCCCAACCCCCCCCTTTTCTCCCCTCCGCTGCGACACCGTTACGAGCACCATTAGGCTGTCATAACACGGCACATGTTACCAGAGGAGATTCCAGGCCTGTGAGGAGGAGGCGGGAGGCGTCACCGGGGGCCAAGGCCCCGGCGCAGCCAAACGGGGCTGCTGGTCGGGGGTGATGGGTACCACATGTAAGGGGGGGGGGCACTGGGCCTAATAGGAGCTGACAAGTGGTGGTCTAAGAGAGGGGAGATCAGATGGCGTGGGGAGAGACTATTGCTGTTGAAACAGAGCCTCATGGCAGGGCGGCTTTGCTTTAAATGGAGTCTTTGTACAAAAGTAACACTCCATCCACCCCCCCCCACCACCACCACCCCCCCCACTCACTCACTCTCCTTCATGAACCAGACTGCTGAGGTGGAGGAACATACTCGCACAATCTTCAATGTTTCCCAAGTTCTTGAGAGTCATGTTTGTTGACGGCATGGGGAAGCTGCACTGGTAGTAAACATGGAGAGGGTGGGGGGGTCCGGGGGGGTCCACTCGGGGGGGTAAACCAGTATCCCAGTACTGGTACTGGTGAAGGGCCGGGCCACATTTAAACAGCTGTAATTCACACGGTCTGGAGCCCAACACATGGACAGGCTGCTCCTCCCCACCAGAGGACGTCGGCGTCTCCACCATCAGAGCCCGGTTGCTATGGTGACTGAATCAGATTGTAGGGTTTGTTGTTGTTGTTATGCCAGACATTAAGACACCATCATGGATGTGGCACCTTTCACCCGCCAAAGGAACACGAGTTCCACGGCGGGCCGGTCAGACCGGGCATTGGCGGGTTTAAGGCGGGGGGGGGTTCTAATCAAGGCCTCGGAAAAACAAAACCCACAACGGCCAAACTCAGAAATCATCTTCAGCTCAGCGAGCCAGATGGTTTCTGTTTGGATCTATTGAGAGAAAAACCAAAGCAAAAAGCGTATTCTAAATCAGCCCAGTCCCTTTCTTTACATAAAAGCAGAATCTAAATTACGTTTGGTGATTCTTTAAATAACACACATTTACTGAGGCTAATAGACGGAATTAAGTGCTGTAAGACAAGTCTACCAAATGTTTTTTCCCCACTTTTCTCAAATTAAGTCAAGATAAGTCAAGAGTTTTCCCTGGATTTGCTCTGGAGCCTGGAGTTTGGCACGAGCTCTCGCTCTAATTGCTTCACCATGTTGCCACTCAGTTGCGCCGTCACCAAGACGGCAATAACATATGGAGCTCTTTAGGTTTTTTTTTTTTCCCTCTCTGACTTAAGTAAGCCCTACAAAACATCAAGGTTTGAAGAAACCCCATTGTTATCGTCGCTGTTGTAGTCAGAAGCACTTAGGCGGCGGTGCCTTCAGCGTGTCCCCAAAGGTTTGGCTCTGCAGGTTGGTGGGTTCTCTGGCCCAGTTCAGCCCCACACTGGCCCAGTCACGCTGGGAACCTTCCAACGACCTGAGGTCAGACTCCCCCGTCTTCTATAATAACACTGAGCAGATCTGGGGATTCAGATGTAGATGTTTTAGCATTGGAGAGGAACTTGACTGAGTCAGTCTCACCTCTCAGATGGAGATGCTTCACACCCCCGACGAACAGCGGTGCTCCCACATGCGCTGATGTCGTGCTTCTCAGTTCGCTCTCCCTGATTGGAAGCAGATATTTATGATTTGAGATAGGAGGCGTGGTGGTTACCACAGCTGCTTTGTAACAACACCGTTGATGGTTCTTTCAGCAACCGGCGCCTGTTTTAAAAGTTTAATCCCAGGTCGCTGACACTCAAGGTCCAGAGTCTTGAACACAGGCCTTGTCCTGATTTTTGTAAGAAAATATTTTCCACGTCGTTTCTCCACAAACAAACTAATCCCTGAAGATTCAGTGAAGCAAAGGGGAACTCCACTGCTGCTAAAGAATATGGAATATTATCTGATAAGCATAGAAATGACTGTTTTTGTCTGCAGCGGAGGCCCCTGTGTGTGTAATCATGGCTGCTTCTTTGGCTCAGCATCAGGTTTCACGGGGGGTATTCGCCTGATTATGTTCCTGTCATCCGCATTTATTCTCTTCATTTTCTACCGTTTCCCGCTCTGGAACGGTTTTGACGCAGAAGCTGGAAGGACGAGGCGCCTGCAGAGGCCAGGGCGGTGTGATGGAGCGCCGTCACACCAGGTCTGCTCTCGTCTCTCCCCCTGGTTCACGTGAGCGAGAGGCTGAATCTCCAGGCCGTTGACCCTCCAGGAAGTGATTTAACTGCTCCATCAGCCTGAGTTTAGGTTTGATGGGTCCGTCTTTGTGATGGCGCCTTTATGGTGACGTACTGAGCCTTTTAAAAGACGCACACCGCACATTTAGCAGCCTATTGTGTTGAATCCCTATCAACTAATGATCATCAATTAGGTGCTGTTGTTGAATTGAATAGCTCTTCTGTTGGATGGACAGAAGAGCAGCAAAGCTTTCTGCTTGGACAACCTCTGAACCACTTTACATTTGGGTTAAAAAGGGGTTCATGTATTGTGCTCAGGGTGGAGCTGCTCTCTGTGAAGGACAAGGTTTTCCAAAGATGAGCTCACGATGAGGCAAAACTGCAGATCTCCTTTGAAATGCAGCGGAATGCGACTGTCCTGCTCCTCTTGCCTGATAAAACAACAATGACAGTAGTTAGAACTCCCGTGGGGGGGGGGAGACAGTAAAAGTTTGTCAGGTGAAGGAGATCCTCCCTGTGGGCTTCCCCTCGGAGGTGACTCGGCTCCCCGAGTTCCACCGGGGAACAAGTGCCTTAGCTAATTTTATCGCACGGGGTGTCAGAGCAGTTCCTGTGACAAACGATTCCTTATCTTGAGGACTGTTGTTTGTTGTTGCTGACTAATGTCCTGGCCACTCGCTCTTGTCTCTGGAGCTTTCAGCTGCCAGATGTCAGGAGACGGCCTGCGTCAGCTGCACGGAAAACCTGAGCGCAAACCCGCCGAGAACCCGGGTCTCCTCCGATTCCCGAGGAAGAAATCGCTGACGGCGCATCAGGAACGGGCGCATCCAGGTCCACCCTGCCATTGTGGAAGGGTGTAGTGAATGAAAGCCTTCTCATTGGGTGCTCTTTCAAGCCGCGTGGGCAGAGCAGCGGGATCCAAAGGTCAGCGGGGCAGGTGAGCAGGTGAAAACAGACGTGTACGAACACGGGGCTCCTTGAAGTCCTCTTCTCTAAACGCTTTGACCCTGCTGCCTGCTCAGGGCTGATGAAAGTGACGTGTGTTGCTGGTGCGGCCACATGTTTATTTGACTTCCATACTTGCATTAAGTCCGAGTAAACACGCCGGCCAGCCTCCGGGCTGCTTCCGCGGCCTCTCGCCGACTGTCGGGAGGAGAGCGGACGCGACCTCCCGTCCGCCGATTCCTGCTGTCATTTTAAGAGACTACCGCACATGTCCGCTGAAGGCTCTCAGATGTTTACATCTGCGGAAAACCAGGCTCACATGATGGTTCTTTTGTCCTGTCAGCCCCCTCCTTCGCTTTTACAGCCTAAAACAAACTCGCGTTGATTCAACGTGAGTCATCTTCACCAACATTTAGGGCTTCTGTTAAATAAACACGGCCGTCCCGGCATGTTATCGGAGGGCACGCTGGGATCTGGCATTGCTGCACATCTCCACGCAGACAGTTGACTAAGATAAGGCGGTTTAGGACTGGTTCATATATTATATTATGAAATAAACACCAACATGTCAACTTCAGTTGAAAGCAGGCTCAAATTGCCCTGTAAAACCGAGGCAAAAGAGGCTGCTCCCGAGCTTCTGCTCCTATAAACAGCCACCTTTTGCTCTATATTTGCTTCCTGTGAAACACAGACTGTAAAATAAGGGTCACTTTACGAAAAAACGAGTGTGGGGATGGTGGGGATGCAGTTGGTCGGACCTCCTGACCTCCTTCACAGCTGTTTCTTGTTAGTGCTTTAAAACAAATTCCCAGAGTGAGATGGTTTCCACACCGAATCCTGCCCCAAAGAAAGAGGCCAGACAAGGAGGGGTTTATTGGACCCCTTGTGTGCCTGTGTGTGTGTGTGTGTGTGTGTGTGTGTGTGTGTGTGTGTGTGTGTGTGTGAGAGTGTGTGTGTGTGTGAGCCTGGATATTAACAGCACACTCTTAATGTTTTATCTAATCTGGATAGATGACCTGGGAGCCCACGGGTCTGCACTTAAGATGTTCTGACCTGTGTTAGAAGCCCCACCAGCTGAGACCTGAAGAATCAACCTTCTACTTTAAGAGCAGCCGACATGCTGGATCTTTACCGTGAGCGCTGACCTTTGGATCCAGCAGCTGCTGAATGCAAACAAGTGAAGTCAGATTATGCGGAGACAGGAATAAACGCGAATAAAAGACGCTCGGTCGTAGTTTCCAAATGTTCCTGACAGTTTACTCCCACCCGTCAGCACACTTTTAAAATACTACACCTGGTGAGCTCGCTAATGCAAACACATGTGAAGAGAAAGTTGAGGGATGTTCCTCCCGAGCTGCACTCACTGTAAGTTTGAGATGCTATTACTGTCACACAGAAACTAATGATATCAGTTGTTTATTTAATGAAACCTTCATGCTCGTGGTTATGCTAAACCTCCTGACCTTAAATAACATCTGGGCCCTCGCTCCTCCAAAAGCTTGTGTATCATTCTTTAAATCCACAGACACATCTGAGGGATCCGCCGTAGCACTTTGATGGAGACCAGGTCAGATACGTCCAGGAGATGCTCCCCAGCCTCCTGCGTGGGCCCGGAGAGCAGCCTCCCCGGAGGGGGGCTCACCTCGGGGTGACCCCCCCGGGCCGAGACAGCTCCAGATTGATGTGTGTTGCCTGCTTCTCCCACACTTGGCGAGCTGTTGCGGGCATTTCCTCTGACTCCTCCGTCTTCCCTTTCAAGTAAAAATAAAGGCCTGTTTACAAGTGGGGGGGGGGGGGGGGGGGGGGGCTGAGCTAGCGCTGAGAATGCCGTCATGGGGCGCTGAGGACGCTCTTTGTGTGAACCGGCGGCTCCTCCATCAGCTGTGTTTGGGAGGTTAAAGGGCTCACACAAAGCGCCCGGTTCCTGCTGCCCGAGCGACTGCCGCCTCCACGCCGGGGGCGGCAGGTAAAAGCCAGCCGGGAAGCAAAATTCGGGATTTGCGGGAACGCCGGCCGTAATTGGCCTTCAGAGGGATTTGCAATCACAGCGAGTAGCAGATCCGTATCAATCCCGCCGCATTAATTGCGGCTCGGTGCTGCGCCTCTGCTCCGAGGGGGCCGGGCGATAAATCAGAGGCCTGCGCGGGAAGCCGATTATCCCGACACCTCATCAGTCTTCCCGGAGGCCCGCCGCCAGGTTGGAGCGCGAGCGGGCCCTACCTGCGCGTCCACGCCACGCCCGCCCGACGGCCCGCGTGATGCATGGCCCTCGTTAGGAGGCGGTCTGCAGCTGCTGCAGCCGGCGGGCGCCGGGGGTTCTGAACGCCGTGATGGACACACGTGCAGGCCCTCGCCCCCGGTGGTGATCTGTGGGCGGGACAATTAGCGGCGGCGGCGGCTCCTTGTCGTGGAGATGATGGATCGCCGTCTCTGTGGGCTCTGACGCCGTTCGTCTGAGCGAGGCGCCGAAATCTGACAGAGCGCGATCTTGGCGAAGCCTGTAAACACGCCGGGACAGGAGCGGAAGGCGGTCCAGCTGCGGGATGACACGGATGAGGGTGCCGTGGCAACAGGGTGTAAATACAGGCGTCCTCGGAGCGCCAGACCTGGACGGCGTCCTCTTCTGCTTCATGTCAGGCGCGCGGCGGAGCTGAGCCCCCGTCGGGGGGCGAGCCGGGCCCGGTCGTACATCACGGGCCCGTTCTGGGGCCGAACCACCACGCGGGCCCTCGTCTGCGCGCTGCAGCACACACGGACCCTCCAGGAGGTCGGAGGAACTGATGAATTTCCGCTCAGACTATCTCATGTCGTTACCGAGACAGAGGCCTAATCTGCTTACCTTCTGCCCCAAATCCCCTCTATCAATAAAAAAGGTATCGTTTTCTCCTCCCTGGGGACGGTTTAAAAGCAGAGTCACACTGGTAAGACTTCCTTTCATTGATGCCAGTGGTTCCCCGCTCTCCCGTAAGCCTCTAATCCCTCTGTCGCCATCGCTCGCTCATTCATCGCCCCGGAGGAAGCAGCCACTCGTAGACTAAACCTGCGCGATGCGCGCCGCGTGAGATTCCCGGATCAAGCCGAGCGTTGTCTCCCCGCTCACCTCCAGCTCCCCTCCTCCGAACCTCGCACGTCCAACTTGTGGAGCGTGAGCTCGTTGGGAGCGAGCTGCAGAACAAATCAGCGTCTGTGTGTGTTTGCGAGTGTGTGTGCATGCACATGAGCATTTGTGTATAGCTGTTGGCACGGAGCTGTGTAGTTAGGAGGCAGGCCAACTTTTTCTGCTGGAATTTCCTGTCTGAATTGAGCGCCCCCACCTCTCGGCTGCTCTTCTCTCTTTCTGTCTCACTGCCCCCTCTCTCTCTCAAAACACAACAAAGGCTTTCTCTTTTTTTCCTCCAGAATTATTCCTGGCCCGGCCTCTCAGGGCATTATTATTATCGCTGAGTACTTCCTCGAAGACATGAGCTCCACTCCACTCTCCACTTCACCGCTGCCCTGATCCGGCGCTTCATTTGGACATGATGAGGGAGCGCTTTTCCTCCGTCTTTTCCGAGTCACGAGACCTGAAGAGGGCTTTGTTAACACTGAACACCTGGCTTTGTCTTTAGAGAGAGATCAAACTGCAGCTTTAGGGCGCAAGCTGGAAGGGAGGAGAAGACGCGGGGCTCTAACCCCGCTGCTTCACAGGATGTTTGGCGTGTCTGCAGCTTCATTATGGGGGCCAGAGATGTGGTTCAGTCTTAAAACAAACATGTTTTGAGAGATCAGATCTGATATGGGGCCTCCAACAAAACCCACAGAGAGATTCCTGTGGCTTTTTCTTGTTTTGTTGTTTTTCATTTGCAAAAAAATAAATAATAATAATAATAATGAACCGATACAGAAAACGTCTGTGTGGACTTTTGGGTGAGCTGAATACGTCATGATCGGCTTCAGCTTCAGAACACATTTCCCTTCACACAACATCAGAACAGCGTTGGTGGAAACGGAGGTTTTGTGTCATAGCAGGAAAGTTCCTGTGATGCAGTCAGGAGGTGGCGTTCGTTCCTGGCGCTCCAACTCCGCCTTTGTTGGCCGTACAAAAGAACACGGCTATTGTATGTTGCAGTGCTCATTGTTGGTACCTCAGCTCCGTGTGATTGGACGGCTCGTGTGTCCGGCAGGTGGGGGGACGACTTAATCTTAATCTGTGTTACGTTACAGGATGTAAAATCTCTCCCAGATGAGTAAATAAATCAGGTGTTAGCCCCCGGAGACGCTGCGGCGTGACCCTGACGTCCACCACAAGCTGGCGGTCTTTGTGACGGTCGAGTCTTGTCGTCTGCCTCCTCCCGCCCTCCCCGTCCGAGATGTGCCAGGCAGAGCAAGCGGTGGGGCACCTCCCGAACAAAGCCTGAACTTCTGGCTCCACTTGTGAAGACAAAGCTCAGACTTCTTTTTCCCAGCTCTCGCTCCCTCTCGCTCATTTACCAGGCGCCTCATTTGGCTTTCCAGCACACATGTTGACTCGGAATTGGCCGCCTGTCTCGCACACAAAAGCCAGAGAGGCGTCGCTGGCGGTGATCCAGCGGATGAATAGATCTGAGATAGTCTGTGCTCTAAGACGAGGAGACACTGGACGGACTTTATGACTCATTTTGGTGTCATTAAAAAAAACCTGGATTACAAATCTCTTAGGAATTACACTGCAAAAACTAAAAAAAGAAAGAAAAAGAAATCACTTTTGCTCCTGTTAGAGTCCACAGCTTTGAAACAGGGATTTAATGATAATTAACAAAGTTCTTGTGAAACAGGTCAGACTTCTGAGAAGAAAACAAACAGTGTAGGATGATCCTGGTCCTCCAGCGCCACCTCAGTGTGAAGTCCCCCCTCAGGCAAACTGTCTTCACCCAGTCATGCGTAATCCCGTCAGAATTAACTGTGTACAAGACGGTGCAACGTCACCATGATTACCCCGGCCGCGCTAACAAAAGGCTCAACCAGGGTTAAGTAGCAGTAATGTCTGTCTTTGTGTTCAGCCTAACCTAAGAACAACACGCAGGGCTGCGCTGAGGCCTGTGGGCACGGAGTCCTGTTGCACCTTGTCTTCAGTCCCGAGGCTTCGCGCTCTGTGAAAAGACAGTCTGGAGGCTGATGCTGCTTCTCTTGGAATGCGCCTTTCTCTCATCTTCACCCGAACATTAAACGTGTCGGGTGATATTCACGTTTTTAAATACAGTAGCGCTGCTCCAGCGTGTGAGTGGGGCCTCCAGACGCTCCTTCAGGCATACCAGTAATGCACATTTACTTAAATAACATGGAAGTCTATTTCCATGCGCATGGGAACGAGTTCGGAGCATGACAACATGGGTCTATATTAAACTTTGTTGCATCTGCAGCGCAGCATGTCTGGTTCCCCACAACGCTGGACCTGTGGATATTACACATTCCTTCGTTAATGACAGCGCACGACAAAGTGTACCTGACAAAGCGGGTTAATCACGCTGCACCAGCGCTACAGAGCCGTGGAAAGATGCGCCCGTTTGCCCACCGGCCCCGGCCGACGCGAAGACGGAGATAATGATCTGATCTCGCTGAGCTTTGACCTTTAACCCTGCAGTGGTCCCTGCTCCCAGGTCAGCCCAGGTTTCTGGGCCGAGCAAAGAAGACTAATAACGAGCCCAGGGGACGGCCATTGTTCCGCCTTCTCCGTCCGTTCACACTTTCCCCGCACCAGAACATTAAAACCTCAGGCAGATGTGGAGACGCTCTGTCTCCGCCTGCTTCAGTCAAGACAGTAAAGTCTCGCACGCAGCGGGTAATCCTGACAGTAATTAATGAAGATCAGCTGTGTTGTCCTAACAAGACTTTCCTCAAGCGTCAGATCATTTATGACAGGAAACGGTGGATTTGTACATTCTTCGTCAGGCATAAAAACACGTTCGTTGTTGTGTAAAGCCGCGCTGGATAAAGAGGCCCGTTAATGAACACACTCTTTTCTAGGTGAAAACCACAGACGGGCTAGAAGGCTTCAATTAATGGTGCATTTTGGGAACTTGTAAAATGCTGAGATTACTCCTCATGCTGCGCTTTATAATGCGCTCGTCTGACATGCGACCTGAAATTCGTGTCCTGGTCGAGAGCAGCGTGAGAACGTCGGAGTCTCCGTCTAACAGAGTTTCATTGTGCCTCGGCGTTCCCGGGAGCTTTGACTCCCAGCCTTTCAGAACCCATCCGAGGTAACGATGTGATGGAAAGGACCAATTATTGCTCGCGCTGATGTTGGCGGCTGTTCCAAACTGTCGATTGAAGCACCAGAAGGGCGCTGGAAACGAACGCGTGGATTTTGGTCCAGGTTTCAAGCCATTGTGTTAGAATTGGAAATAATTCCCCATTTCTGTGCGATGAGTGCAAACTGACTGTTTTGTAGTGGAATGTTTAAAATGATTGCGCCCCAGGCTGCCACAGTAATCATCACGTTTCTCTCTCTCTCTCTCGCTGCAGGTGCCCATCATCTCTTCCCCACATTTCACACGCCAATACCCATCGATGTGAGGCACCACGAGGGGCGGTACCATTATGAGCCACACCCACTCCACTCCATGCACGGGTATGTAACGTTAGATGTGAACGCTTCTCATGAAACTCTTCAGTAAAACTGTGTGGTTTTAAAAAACTACTGTCCCCAATGATTTATCATGTAACATTATGTATAATCAATAAAAATAGTATTCTACTAGTCCTTTATTTGGAAACCTATTTTTTTTATTTATTTCTGTTAAGGATCGTTTTCTAAGCCAAATTTAAATATATAAAAGTCAGGACAGAGAGACAGATGAAGACAGATGAGCCACATATGCACACTGCTATTTTGGTTCTGTGCTTTCTCCCACTTTTAAGCCAAAAATAAAGAACTCCATCTTCCTGAGATGATATTTTGTAACAAATCCCACCGCAAGACACAGTTGGAAGAAGCAGTTCCAACTTTATTAAAAAAAGAGTGACAGTATGTCTGACTACAAAACCCCTTTCAGAATTACCCTTTAAAACTAAACATTGTTAGAATTGTGTTTCTGAAAGCTTTTATATGAAATCACAACTCACACATGCAAAACGGAGACTTCAATTTGGGTGCTTGGCTTCAGAAAGGAGGTTTTTTCGGGCGATATTCTTGTGACTTCTCATGATAGTTTATTCTTTCTTACCCTCACAGCACGGCTTCGTGGGTTTTTTTTGTTTCCGTCTGCCTTTTCCGCTTGTAACACGATGGCTGCAGCTCGTTTTATTCTTCAAGGGGAGTCTGAGGCTGCGCGTCACTCGTCCCCTCCTAAAAGTGGGTTTCTAACCGGCTAAATATATACCTCCTCAGCTGTGACGGTTCACGCGAGGCGATGGGCGACGTCGCCTCGCGTGAACTGGGCGACGTCTCTAAATCTTTGATCGACGCTTTGGTGATGGCGAGCTTCCGTCTGCGATCCCCTCTGTCTCCCCGCCTGTTCGCTAACAAAGGGGCCGTAAGTGAGCGTTCTCTGGAACACATTAGGAAGAGCCTCTTGTGGGATGACAGTAAATTTTGGAATTGCAGATTGCATCTACTGCACAAACCCACAAGCCGGGAGAGACGGTCACCATGCCAGCATGTTTGACCAGCTAATTAGTATCTGAAATCCAGTCTTCCGTTCCCAGAACCTCAACGACAATGCAGCGGATGCAGAAAGCGGGTCAGCCGCTCTGTCCGCAAACCGTATTTATGCTTTTTGGGAAGCTCTCGGGGGGGAAATTGCAGCACCGAAAAGCTGAAATATGCCCAAGGTTTTTGTGTGGCAGCGCTGCGGCCTACACCGCCCCTGTACACAAACAGATGTGGTCGCGCTCACCCGGCAATCAGCCCATTCAAGGACCACAGCCCCACAGCACGGAATGTGTTGATTAAATACAGTTTACAGATCATCCCTTTTGGGTTGATGTTTCTTTTCCCTTCATTGTTTTGGTTTGGCGGAGGAAGAATGGGGGGTGAGAATCGAGGGTGGGCCACGTTTTGACCAAATATTCAGACGCTCGGTTGTCGGTGGTTTTGACAGGCATGCCGCTGTCCTGTGTTTTTGCACTTTAGCTGCAGCCTGCGGCTCGTCGGCCCCGGCTAATGCCTGATTCTGGGTGCTTCTTGGAGTCCCAGCCAGGAATGTGCTCTCAAACACAAGAGAGCCATCCATCAGACGACTGCAGAGTTACAAATCAATAGCTTGGAAATTTCACGCTTTATTGTGCGGCCTCAAAGTAATTTTCTTGCACTCTAAAAACACCCGACGGAATGTGGCAGCAATGAATAATTACTGTCTGTCCGATCTTGCCCCATTTAAGTATGTTATCCCATCAGCTGACGTGCAGCCCCCTCCTTTGTAGCAGGTCCTTCTGTGCTGAGGACAGCCTCAAGTTGTGTCTAAATCCTCAGCATCCTGAACGGGGCCCCAAAAACGACCACGGCAGGATCTCGCCGCGTCCCCCGCGGGACGGCGAAGTGATTTATCTTGACTCTGTCGGCTGCACGGTAGAACAGAAGGGAGTGCGTCGCATCATAACTCATCCCACCTCAGGCCAGTAGGGACCAGCACTTGTTGGTCAGCCGGGAGGGCAGAGAGGAAGAACGGGAAGTTTAAGAAAACAGAGCGGGGCCCCTCGCCTTTCCTCGTGTCTCTGATTGGGAACATGAGCTGCAGTTTGTAGAAGATCTGGGGCACTCGAATTAGATAAAAACTGATTTTAAGAGGAAACTTCTGACACTGTTGATGCTAATCTGCAACTGTGAGGGTTGTTTGGTGATGCGTCTGAGCCCCGACGTTGGATCGGGCCTTTATTACTCCCGCTCTGAAGTGTAGAATATTCTGTTGAAAGAGCCACGGAGAGATCAGCACTAATTATAGCACGCTCTGCCCCTGCCTGCAATCAAACATACATGCACTGTGGTATGCACTGACTCACAGGGTTGCTCATATTCTGAGCAAGCTGTACCATGTCCAAATCACTTTTTCTCACAGCATAGCTTTAACAATGGAACAACAGAGAGAACATGTAATCACACAGCAGAGAACACACAGAAAAATAGCAATTACCTCGTTGAAAGTGTGTCATCTACTGACTGGCTTTGGCATCCTGTCCCACCATCAGTCCCTGTTATTCGTCCGCCCTCCAGCACACCTGCTTCTTTTATTCGACTCTAATTGTGGAATTGTGGATGTTTCGGGTTGTTTCTTAATGGTATTCACCCCCAAAGAGTCACTGGGAGTTTCTTTAGGTGGTAAGTGTTGATGAAGACACGTCCTCTGGAAAACACAAAGTCTTCAAGTAACATCTTGTCAGAAAAAGGGTGGATCGACAAGGCATCAGTAATCATACCTGCCAGGTGGGACAATTATTTGCAGCCTCCTGTCAGGTGACACCAGTAAATTTCACCTTATTAGCGGGGCCTCAAACACACTCCTGGTTATTTTGAGTGATTTACTGGAGCTGGAGTGACGTGCGTGTCGACCCACTGGTCTGTTGACGGTAATCAGTTTGAAGTCTACCGTTGCACACTGGTTCACGAGTATTGTTGTTCTGAGCCAGAAGTGTGTTTTTGCCCACCACAGGACCTGTAAAAAGAAAAACCCAAAGCAGTGGGTGGACCTCTTCATGCACAAACATACAGTCTTACATCAAGCGCCTCGGCCTGCACCAGTGGACTTGATCCATTTGGCCATGTTTAATTCATTGTGACACAAATGCAGGAAAACATATTAAACTATGTCAAATTATCTTCTGGCCGCAGATGAAACACTGGGAAGGCCAGAAAGCGATTGCTTTAAGGGACATTTTGATTGGAAAGAGAGCCGGTGCTGTTGCAGGCTTACCCAGGTATCCCTCAGTGAGGCACTAATCTGCGGCGGCGCTGCCAACATCTCTGTGTGCTGCTTAGAGGCGGTCTGATGCAAGCGTGTTTTTGTGTATGGAGCGTCTGTTTCTTCTCACTTCTCCTCTCCTGGCCAGAACAGTGGGCCCTTTATGGTTGCTTGTAGGGGGGAGCGGGCCTGATGGCAGATAGTTGGCCCTTGGACAAGGCTAGCAGTCTGCAGGCACTTACTGGAAATGGAACAAGGGCCGAGGCCCTCTGTAGGATGGCCCGCTATGAGTCAGGCAGGGGTACGCTGCCAGCAGGTTGCTGTCTGCACAGGCGCTGACCTGGGCAGGCCAGCGAGGGGTCCAGTCTTCAGACCCACCTACAGCCAGTGCGTGACGCTAGATATGTTAATGCACAGGCGAATGAACATTACAGGTTTGAAACAGCCCTGTAAAAACGTGCAGAAATGGACCCCGGTGGAAGCCTCTCAAAAAGATACTTAACAGAACACGTTCACCAACGACCACTGAGGCACCTTACTGGGCTGTCCGCTGGCTTCAGGGTTTAGATGGAACCTCTCAGGTTGAGATTTGTCCTCACAGTCCAGATTAGGTTGACTTTTCATACGCTGTAGAGGTGAGCCACACTGGTGTAACTGCTGTTTTCGGATGTTTAGCCCAAAGCACAAAAATATGATAACTCTGGGTTCAACCGTGTCAAAGCCACCCTTACTTCCCGGCTACTTGGTCCTTTCAGAACAGCTCGTTCCAGTGTGTTGTGAATCGGGTCCGTCCCTTCGTTTCCTCGGTCCGTCGGTCCAAACAGCCCTGCAGCCTCAAATGTGGGCAGGTTTTACGTTTGGGAGTCGACCTCCTGAAGGAGACTTCCACACCAGTAGGTAAATGTTTACATCTGAATAGACACATGATTTTGCTTTTAAAAAAAAGTATGCTCAGTATTTTGGGTGTTAGAAATAGATGAAAACCACGAGAGACGTGCTGGGTAACATTCCATCCACGTTTGAGCAGACTTGTTGGGTAGAAATGGCAGAGGTCAACCGGGTCAACTGTATCAGCACCGAAGGGGGACGTCCTCCTCGCCGTGTTCTCATCAGCTCGGTGTGCACACGGCCAACACTGCCAAGGGTAAAACCGCACATGTAAACAGACATGCGTGTTAAAAACAGCCGTTTAACTGTAAAAGTGTCAACTTTAAAACCTCTGCGCTGAGGCGCCCATAAAGGCGGCTTCAGCCGAGCGGTTGTGGTGTGCGTTGGTGTCGGTGTGGTCATTTTCCTCACACTTTAACTATTCGAACGCTTGAATGAAAGCGGGAAGAAGAAAATGAAGGAAATCAAAGCAGGGCTCTGTTGTTGGAAGGAAACAGCCGTACCTACCGTGTTACTGCTACTCAGAGGCTCGTGTCAGGTTTTCCCACATTTATCTTATTTACAGTCCCATTAAACACATTAGTGAGTCTACTCGCTACATGTGTTCACGGAACCTTCTTAAATCCGTTGTGCTCTTTATTCTATGCGTTTGTGTGAGCTTTAGACCTTTTGTTGAACGTGAACATTCTGTGGGTGTAACATGGAGCCCATCAGTTTGGTGAGATGATGATTTCTCCAGGAACAGAAAGAAAAACGTTTTCACACCACCCTTCACAAAGTGGTCGTTTCCCATCATTCTCAGGTTTTGTTAAATGGTTTTGTTCGACCGGATGGTTCAACCATCGTCAGGTGCTCTGAGGGCCAGCTACGCTACAACACCTCCCTCCATCAAAACTGGAGCAGACGGGTTGACGTAACCAGGCGGTGCCTCTTTAAAGAGCTGTTCCAGCTCCAGCAGACAGTTTTTATTTTGAGCCTCGTCCCTGAGGACCATTGGGAAGCCCAACACCCATTTGTCAGTGTTTCTCCTGAGATGACAACTACAGCTCAGCCTGGTGCGATCCAGCTTTTTGGAGAATCTTAGACAAGACTTTTTTTTTTTCCCTCAGAGGTGCTGTGGGCATCTACTTGAAGTTCTAAGAAGCAAGCTTGCAGCTTTCATCAGACACCTCGGGATACATCATGGTAGAGACCTTGTGGACCTGCCCACCCAATCAGACGTACAGGCAGAACAGACAGGATGTGTCTCCTGGTATAGCTTTGCAGTGGAGAACCCTCGGTCTCGACTTGTCTTTAGCTCAAGGGCTTAATAGAAGAAGGGGAACAAAAGGGGATTATTATGTATTAGCTGTAGGACTGGGGAGGGGAAAGGGTGTAAGTGGTTGGAGATGGCAGACACTTTTGTGGAAGTTGAGGCTTGTTTATGAGCATACCAGCCAAGATCACACTCAATGATAAGTTAGCATGAAGTAATTAAACTCACACAGGTTTTCTTCACACCCCCCAGTCGGTCCTTCACAGCGTCCAATTCATCTCTGTTCTTACTCCTTCTTTTCAGACCTCCAGGACTGACAGGAAGTCCGGTAATCTCGGATATCTCCCTGATCCGCCTTTCACCTCACGGAGCCCCCGGATCGGGTGAATCACCATTCAGCCCTCCGCATCCCTACGTGAGCCCCCACATGGAACACTACCTACGCTCAGTCCACAGCAGCCCCACTCTCTCCATGATCTCAGCAGCCCGAGGACTGAGTCCCGCTGAGGGTAAGACACCAGCCCGAACGTCCCAGTAGCTCTCGCTGATACCACCGAAGAATGCGCGATGCCTTTAATTTCACACTTTTTTGTTTCCAGCACAGCGTAAAATAAAATTCACCGCATCCGTCTGATGGTATTTTGTTTGTTTAAGTATCGGTTACTGGGAATATTGAACCTTGTATTGCTGCTCAAAGCACCCCCCCTCCCATCAACATCAGCACATCTGTCCACAGCCTCCTTCTCCTCACTGAAGAACCACTGGATTAATCGAGTGCACATCAGCCTGCGCACAGACAGTCATCTATGTGGTAATGCAGATGTCAGAAAACTACGTGCTCCCTTTCAATACATCCTAATTTATAGCTCAGCACATGTTCAATACACCGCAATACATGTGGAAAATGTATCCAAACACTAAGGAAGTGAGATTAGAGTTGAGCGGGTTTAGAATTTATGTGTCCTGTTCACCATAAACCAGCTCTGTCTGCCTGGCTGCAGCTCACAGTTTACACAGTTGGTTGTTTAACCAACAGTGATAATTAGCCTTGCACCTTATATGTTCCCCTACATAAGGCGCACCTTTCATCGAGCATGTTCAGGTGCTTTGCGTGTGTGTACATGTTGGTGATTTGCTGGTGTATCATGGGTACACTTTGCGGTAAGTGCGAGTTCTCCTCGCTTGTATCTTTGTTTGGGCTGGAGAAACCATGGAAATTAGCGCAGGCGCGAGCACACGGCGCCCCGAGCTATTGAGCTCACACGATGACAGACTGGCACTCGCCGCCGCCGTTCAAAACAAGTTGGAAAAAGTACGGAGAGTCGGCGCATGCAAATCCCCAAACACACACGGCGGACAACGCTGCATCTTTAAAGGGAAGTGTTGCTGTCGCCCATAAACAGTCGCTATGGCAACAAAGGAAACCCCTGCTTTTGAGCTTCGGCTGCAAAACACCGGAACGACCGTCAGTAAAACATCAGCACGACTGGAGCGCAGTAAGAACACGTCGTATAACCCCGAGCACGTCACGTCCAGATAGCATTTCAGGGAAAACGATACGTGGTCGGTCGTTTTAGATTTGGTGGTAATCCAGTTTGGCAGCCACGGAGGGAGCAGGAGAACACGTCTCAGCCATGGTCTAACCAGCTCTGATGGGTCCAGGGGTTTTTACTGCCTGTGTCAAATATGTTTAAGAGGTGGGGGTATTTCCCTCGCCGCGCTTGGCCTTCGCCCTGTGGTCACAACCCCCCCCCCCCACCAGACTCCCTCATGTTTCCACCAGCGAGCGCGGCGTTCCTGGCTCCTCCACGCCTCCACCGAGGAGGCCGTTAAAATATTCTCCACCAGTTTTCGTCCTTGGAGGACATCGCTGGTGACCTTGGGTGTCTGAGCTTAATTATGGGGACTGAAAGAGGACAAGAAATGTATATTCCTCCCTCCCACGCACCCCCCCCCCCGTCCGCCTCCCCCGTTCCCTTGAGAGGTTCCCTCACAGACATCAGATGTTATCCGCCCGAGCCCTCACCCCCCCGGGGCGACCACGCCAGGACAAATCTTCAAATCTGTGCACTTCCTCCTTCTCTTGGCTCTACGTGCAGGAACGTGTCGCCGAACTTTCGCCGCCTCAAACTCACCGTCGCTCCTTTTCTCCCCTGTGGTTTCTCTCTAGTGACCCACGAGCACCTGAAGGAGCGAACCCTCTTCGGACTCCCACCTCCGCTGCCGGGCGCCAACCCCACCGAGTACTACCACCTCATGGCCAGCCAGCGAAACCAGTACGGAGACCTGCTGATGCAGAGCGGCGCTGCGGCGGCGGCGGCCGCGGCGGCGGCGGCTCATCTGCCGGACTACATCAGCCCCGTAGACGGTGAGGGTGTTTTCTTTTGGAAGTTAGAAAAACGCTCACGGGGAAGTCTCCCGTAGAGACGCAAAAGCCGTGATGCTGCAGTCCCGGCGAGTCGCCCCCCCCCCCTCGTATAACGAATCGTGTAACAGTAACACGGCTGCTTGTAAAAGCGCTGCACATCTTTCATGTCAGGTAACGGAGTAGCAGCCAGACTTAACAGCCCTGCTGGCCTTTGTTCTCAGCGGCAGACATGTCGATCCGGTTCTCTTATCCTTCCTCTCTCAGGGAAGAGTTTTCCACATCAAAGCTGGGGGAGCTTTTATGAATTAACTTTTGGGCCGGTTGAGGGTGCATTACAAATGAGATCCCAAAAGCCAGAATCTCGTTAAGGCGTTTAGCAGTCTCGCTCTGGTGGTGCTTCAGGTGCATCTGTGGGCTTTTACAAGAAGGTTCCAGTAAAACGAGAGCAGAGCGACTGTAAATGTGGAGTCCGGAGCTGAGCTGTGTCTGCCTTACAGCCAGGATCAACCTCCCCGATGGCTGCAACCAGGCAGCTTCACTCTGAAACTCTTTCACCAGGCGGTGGGGGGGTGTGGGGGGGGCTCGAGGCATGTCAGCACACGGACTCACAGAGGTCGGCCTGTTCTTTTATGTCCGACAGAAGCCCGGCCCTCTATCAAGGTGACGGCCGAGCAAACGGGCATCTGAGCAGACGTTTAGATTTCGGCTGGAGGACGCATCCAAGAAACCTTCAGGCCCGATGAATGGCTGATAGAGAGCGCACAGGGTGGAAAACTGTCCGTGAAAGTGGGCCCGATATCAAAACTCCCCTTGGCCGCGCTCTCCCCGCTGGCCTCCAGCACTTCTTCCTTTCATCCTCTCCCACCGCGCACAAAAAATAAAGAAGCCCGGCTAGAAAGGCTCCGTTGTGGACGGGACCCTCCCACCTGTTTTTCTTAATCGACAATGGCAGCGAGCGCCCAGCGCGCCGGCGACTCCGCGGCCGCTAATGAATGCGCGCTCACACTCAGGTGGGCAGGCCCGACCCCAGCTGGCCCAGATACTCGATCGCTCGCCGTCTAATCTCCCAAATTGGCCCAATCACTTAGCTAAACACAGCCGTGCTGAAAGCGAAGGGTGCCCGTGCAGAAACCCCCCCCAACCACCTCAGCGACACCCGCCGCTCGGCTTCGCCCGCGTTTGTTTGGCGAAGCTGTTTGCTCAAACGGGCCGGCCCCCCCCCGCGTGCGCCTTCAACAGAACTCGCGCTCGCCGCCGCCGTCTTAGCGGCTTTCATTTAGCGTTGTGCCCGGTGGGGAGTGATGTGGTGGGGTCGGCCCACTCTGCCAGTCCGGGGGCTCTTCCACTGCGGCCGACAAACACAGAGCCCATATTGACCCAAGCGGCTGGCTAATGGTCATCGCGGGCAGAGATGGCCCGAATCAAAGGCCTCATTTACAGCAGGGGGAGGGCGCTTCATTCCTCGCTGTTGGTTTTGGAGGGCACTGCAGAAGAAAACAGGAATTAAAATCAATTTCTGCACTAATATTCAGCGGACCCACCGCAAGAGCCGGGAGCCCTCGGTGACCCCCCGCTGCCCACGCGTCTCCTGCAGATGGTGAAGGGAGTCCGGGGAAGCTGCTTCGGGATGCAAAGAATGAAATGTGTGTTGGTGTTTGACCAAAACCCGAAAAACAAGTCTGCACAGACCCGGCTCACAATCAGAGCTGCTGACGTGGTGGGGGCCGCTAAGGTGGGGGCCCGGCTAAAAGTCCCTACCAAAGAGGTGAGCCTGCACATCTGGCTCCTCTGGTAGCTTTTGCCTTATTTAAATGTTGAACAGGCCGCATGACCCACCAGAACCCCCCCCCCCACACACGGGACCCCTGCCCCAGCCGGGGCTCCAGGATGGGGTCCTGGGCAGGCCGCGCTGACCCAACCATCGGGATTTCAGCTCGGTCAAAGAAATCCTCCAAAGGGAAGCTGGTGATTTCACCCCAGAACCACAGTTTAAATGAAACCTTTTCCCATACGCAGCCAGTAATCTTTGTGTCTGGCGTCGTGTTCTTTAACACGTAAAAACAGAAACTGGAGGTTTGTCTTCAAAAATGTATTTAAAATGTGAAGTTCAGACCGATCCGATTCTGGAGACGCGGACTGGACCAGAAGCCGTTTTCCCACGCTGCTTCGGTTTAGGAGGCCGTTTCAACGCTGTTGAATCTGTAAAACACCAGAAAACCACGAATGTTGCTCTTCCACTCCCCCGCTTGACAGCATAATGGAGCAGGCTTGTAGACAAACAGCCG
This sequence comes from Lagocephalus sceleratus, assembly GCA_911728415.1. Taxonomy (NCBI): domain Eukaryota; kingdom Metazoa; phylum Chordata; class Actinopteri; order Tetraodontiformes; family Tetraodontidae; genus Lagocephalus; species Lagocephalus sceleratus. Next base: position 10,045,185 of record CAJVRN010000216.1, on the reverse strand, counting down.
AAGGCCTCAGCGGAACGTCGAGCTGCTCCTGCAAGACGCCGCCGCGCTATTTCCGCGCATTAACCACTGCCCTTATCTGGCCGGAGCGTGAGGGGATCGCACCCCTCAACATCCCGAGACACCACCTCGCTTTGCCGGTTGAGCTTCGTGCGTACGCCCGACCTGTTCTGGGCCCCGGCTCGCTCACGGTGAACCTTCTGTGGCCGTGGGCTCCACGGGCGGGGACGTCAGGGCCACCGCAGCGCCGGCGAGGTTTTAACGAGGGGCTCTGGGAGGAGCGTCTCCGGCCGTGAACCTCCACACACAAGAGTCGCGGTTGGCGAAAGACGCAGCAACGCCCCCTCGTTAAGGCTGCAGGTATCAGCGAAGAGAGCGGTGAGCTCACCTGCTCCTGCGGCGCCTCACATCTGACCCCGCGCACGCCCGCTCGGTCATTTGCATCCGCCGTGCCGCAGGAGGACGCGAGTCCCGCCGCTCCCGAAGACGTTTCCACACGGTTGGCACCGGCGGGGGGGGGGTGCGCTGGGGCTAATATAACTGAAGTCTCATTGTGGAGCCTCACACTGGGAGGCATTCAGGAGGCTGTTTGTGTACGAGTGAGTAGGTATGTAAGGGCTGGGTGGGCAGACAAATATCAGAAGCTCCCACGACAAAAGCAGCTGCCAAGGTAAACACCGGCCACGAGGAATAAAAAATATTTTAGTGTTAATACAGCAGAGAGAGATAGATGTGTGTACTGATGTAGTGGGGGGGGGGGCTCTCCCCACTCTGCATACACAAACACTTAAGTATATGCTGGGTCCCGAGCACACGGCTGGAAGTGTGTGCAAAAACACACGCTGGCAAACACAACGGTAGCTTTGGGGTGGACACTGGGGGCTCATAGAGGGTCCGGCGCGGGCACCCCCTCGCTAATAAAATTCACAGTGTTCGTATTACCGAGATTTAGCAGGGAAAATAAACATTTCCCAGTCGGACCGCGCTGGCTGGAGATGTGGAGGCCCCGGGGCCCCCGCTGGCACTGGCCCGAGCTGCGGTGCGCTGGTGGTGGGGGTTTGCCCAGCGGCGTCCGTTCATCTCTGAGAGCGGACTTCGCCGAGGCCCGCCCCCCCCCAGACGAGGTCAAGTTTGACAGGCCGCAGATTATCCGCCGAGGCCAAACGCTTGGAATACGGGATTTTCCTTTCAACACAACCCGATTTCAAGCTTATTAGAGGACATTTAAGAACACAAAAGCCAGATTCACACCAGAGGAAATGGACGGTGAGCAGAGCCCGCTGATCCAAACGTGTAGGTCCTTCGCCGAGTTCGCTCCAACAGACATCACGATGGAGCGACGGCCCCGCGGCTCCGCATCGGTAAACTTGTCAGACGGAATTACAAAGTTTGAAGTTTGTTCCTGCTGCGTCTACCACCAAAGCTCTACATCTTTCACACATATTTGGGGAGTCAAAGAATTCAGACGTGATGATCTTTTTTTGGACTCTTTTGAGACTATTTTTGTCATTTTTAGTGGGACGATTTATCGTCTTTTGGGATTTTTGGGATTTGTTTGTTGCTCCTTGTGATGGTTTAAAGCCTTAACTGTTCGGTATGCACGGTGCGTGATTAGATTTATTTATTCAGCATTCTTTATTAATGAAGCTAAATATTTCTTTCCTGACTGCATTTGTGTTTCCAGAGGATGTCACTGGAAGAGCTTTTGGTTTTTATTGTGTGATGTACAATATAAACACTGCTGGCTATTTAACATTTTTAATACTTTTTTTTTTTAAACCGTGCCAGTAATAGCTGACTAGACTTGATCATTCACACACGGTACATCCCATTCCCAGAAACGGTCATACATCACATCATTTCACACAACTATTCAAACCAGATGCAGCAGTTCAAAAATCTGCATAAGCCCATAAAATACAGTGAGATTGTTCTCAGTCTTCTGGGTTTTATTGTCTCGTTCGGAGCAGACGGCGGCGCTGCCTTCGCTAAACTGGAGCCCGGTTTCGGTGCCAGACTTGGTTTGTTCACAAATTCAAGGCTGTGTGGATGAATGGGCGACGACGGGGCCCCCGGCCCTCGACCCCGCCCGTTTATCGCTGACCGAGACTCGTATTTATACCTCCTGTCGCGGCGGCGAGGTCTCCTCGAGTCGACGAGTGTCCAGAGGACTCTCGGGGAAGTGGAAAACGTCGACATCCCAGCCGGGCGCAGATGTGCTGAGTCCAGATACCGAGACAGAGAGCTAGTGGATTAGCAACACCCTCCAATTAAAGTGTTTTCATTTTCAGCAAAGCCATTTTGGTTACGACGGCACAGTCAAATGCTTAAAATAATCACACACATGCTTTTTTCCTTTACTGTATCGATGTGCTCTGGCGACTCTGTAATTATGACTCTCTATATAAATCCAGATCCCACAATTACAACCAGCCCACAGAGCCGCCACACGCTCGCGTACATACGCACACCCCGCGCGCTGCCGCGCCGCCACGGCCTGTGCAACATCTGTTTTCTCACCCCCCCAACCCCCACCCAACCCCGCCGGAACCTGCTCACCCTTTCAATTACACCCACCACCCATAAAGAGAGCTCTTGCCCTCTCCCTCTCCGTGTGTGTCTTTATTAGCTCCAGGTCAAACTGATCAGCCGCACCAATAAGACAGCGTTACGTTTAAGAGTTGTCGCTGGAGGTTTTCGGGAATTCTTCTGAGGTGAAGTCAAAGGTGGGCGGTGGGGCGGGCGCCAGGTGGAGCGTGTTATATACGAGGAACGTGAATACACACATTTCCCTTACCTCACTGCATAAACAGCCAGAGGAACCTTCGGTTGTGGGTTGAAGGTTTGCCTGGACCAAAAATTCCGTCATCCAGCTGAAACGTACAGACGCGTCCTTCGCCCTGTCCATTACCTTAGATGGCAAACGCCTCCGATGAGCCTCCGACGCTTCAGGCAGCTGTAATAACAAAAAAAACTAAAATTAAAAATCAAACCAAATCCGGAAATTTCTACCTCAAAGGGTCCGATCAAAACGTCCGTTGAACCGCTTCAGTTTAAAAGCTCCACTGGGAGAAAGCACTGGTTTGATTCAGCAGATTTAGTTGATCGGTGTTTTCTCTTTAGGCCTGTTTTCACTAATTAATCTGGGCTCCCGGCCCTAACGAGGCTCCCCACACCTCTCTGGTCCCGTCGGTGTTCCAGCGTGGCGCTCCCAGACTCCTCTGAAGCCCAGCGGCCTCCTAACCAAACACACGTGCCCGTGCTTTACGATTCGGCGCCTCCGCTCGCAGCCGCCGTGGAAGCGAGATCCTGGTTTATGGTCGTCGGGCTGCCGCTCGATTACGGAGGTGCCGGGTTTCATTTGGGCCGAGGCGTCCGGGGCTGCGAGAGTCGGCGGCGGCGGCACGGCCACGTGCCCCGGGGCGACTTTTGATCCGCTCGTTACGAGTTTCCGGCCTCTCGCACCTCCGATAACGTCTGCTGTGAGACGTAATGACGAGGGCCGGCGAGCAGCACCTGTTGTGTGATCAGAACGGGGTGAAGCACCAACCGTCAGTCTGGGTGGAAGCGGAAAGGCCTCGCTCGCAGTTCATGGGAAAGTACTGCGCTCTTTTCTTAATGGTTAAGAAAATGAGGGGGAAAAGAGGCCGCAAACCCTGCCCACCTCTTTGAGTCTGCCCTGTTCTTTTTATTTTAATTGTATTCTGAGATCAATTTGTTTAAATTGCCTCCATTTAACTTGCCCAGTCCGGCGGCCTGAAAGAGATTATTATCAAGGTAATTACTGAGAATGATTGGGGGAGCGATTCATTATGTATAGGAGGATGTGAATGTTAAAAAGGTACGTGCGTGTTTGTGCATGTGTGAGATAGAGGGGAGATATTACAGCTCTGACCTCCAGTCAAACGGTCCAGGCTTTAATCTAAACTGGCCTGTAAAAAAATGTGTTTTTTATTCAGCAGCAGGACAAGAAATAACTGTTGTGCGGCCAAAGAGATGTAAATCTAAGATTTAAGATGAGGATTACAGATTTAGAGTCTGGAGGTTCCTTGTGAAAGTTCTCGCAGGAAGCATGGTCCAACACAGCTGATGTTTTTACGGGTCTACCGGAAAATTCCTCAGATCTTCCAGATACAATCTATCAACATTTCAATGCCTGAAGACTCCAGATCAGGTCCTAAAAACAGCCGTAAATCTGGAATCCACCGAGCCGGTAGCAGATCCCACAGAGGACCGAGACGATCAAAACAAACCGAACAGAAGACAACGGGGATGCATCCGCCGGAGAGGCGGCTCCTCCCCTCGGGTCTAAACTCTACCGGACCTCTGTGTGCAGTGTCGCGGTTCTCCAGCCCGCGGCTGACGCCCCGGCTGAGCAGGAAGAGGGCGCTGTCCATCTCGCCGCTGTCTGACGCCAGCATCGACCTGCAGACCATGATCCGCACCTCGCCCAACTCGCTGGTGGCGTACATCAACAACTCCCGCTCCAGCTCGGCCGCCAGCAGCTCTTACGGACACCTCTCGGTCGGCCCCGGAATCAGGTACCCGGAACAGCACGCAGCGCTCCCGACCCCGCCCGGGTGCGCGGAACATTGTTGTGTCTCGTTGGTGTTCAACATTTGTTTGTGTGTAACACTGGAGCCTCCCGGTTGGTTCATACCAGCGGTGGAAGCAGGCGGCGCGTTGTTACCAGCGTTAGCAGCGATAATGGAACACATCAAAGCACCACATGTGAAAATTGGCAGAAGCATTCCTAGAAAGACTCGCCGGTGGTGGTAATTGTTATTATCCCCCGTTTCTACAGCGTTCTGGGTCTGTGATTACAGCCATTTACCCCGAGCAGAGCACAAGGAATGCGTCTCTGGACAGAGGGCTAAAACACAAACACAGATTTACGTAAGCGCAGGACCGTCGTGGTTAAACGTGCCGTCAAAGGCGTGAACCGGCCTCATAAACGTCCAGCGTCTTTAGCGTCAACAGACCCGACCGACCCGCAGAGCTCCAGGAGGTCTGGTAGAAGCAGACCGACCCGTGTTGGCGTCTTCACCCTCGTTTTCTCCCGTCTCCCCCCAGTCCCTCCTTCAGCTTCCCGCCCCACATCAACCCGGTGGCGTACCAGCAGCTCTTGTCCCAGCACAGGGGTCTGAGCGCCTTCGGCCACACGCCTCCGCTCATCCAGCCCTCGCCCTCCTCCTTCTCCGCCCGGCAGCACCCGCTCTCCGCCACGGCCATGTCCGCCTCCCTCAACACCTCCAGCTCCGACCCAAACCAGGTAGGACAGCGGGAGCGCCGCCCCCCTCGGGATGCTGCTTGAGCGCGAACACGATATCGAGACGTCTCCTCAGAAAGTAAACAAAAGCCGGTTTTGAGTTCTGCGGCGCGTCAGCAGATGTGACGCAGATGTTGATGTGCTGAAACACTTATTATGAAGAAACACTGTTGATGAAGAGCTTCATTGGAAATTTTGTTGCCTTCTTTCCAGAAATTTCATTACTGAGGTATTTATTGGAAAAACCGTGTCAGGGCAGAAATATGCAGGAGGCGTCCTGGCGGTCCCATCTGTCTTCCGTCCTGCCGTCTCCTCGTGCGCTCTTTATCAGCGCTGTGTATACACCGCCGACACGTCCAGCGTAAACTTCCCACTCGGTGAATCACCCTCGCGCTGATATCGGCCGTGAAAGCTTTGACTACGTTTCAAACGTGATCAGAACCATATTTCAGTCTTGGTGTGGAGCCAGTGGAATGAATCGCAGAGGCCCCAGGAACCCTGTCGCATCTGGGTGGGTTTTAGGAGACCCCCCCCCCCCCCCGTGTTCAACCGACGCATATTTTATATCCACAAAAATGCGTGAGCTGCTTTATGTTTAGTTTCTTTTGTTTCTGCGTCTCCGTCAGAGCCCTTACAGGCCTGATGTGGCCGCATCTCTGCGTGGTCCTCGGGCCCAGATCAAAGCCCCCCATCAGGCCCAGATCAAAGCCCCCCCGTCAGCGCCGCAGCTCTCCCCTTCCTCTACAGTTTGGGCAGTCACTGCTTTTCTTTTGGATTTTTCTTTTGTGGTTTCGGCGCTCATAAAGCAGTCTAAACAGTTTAGTCTTAGCTGCAGCTCCCGTCTCCCGACTCGCTATCGCCGACACCCCCGACGTGACTCCGCTGCTCAGACGTTGTGGAATTCAAAGGTTTGAAGCATTTGGTAGGAGGCTGACTCAACAGGACGGCTGCAGACCTTCAGTCGCCATCCATCACGGGGGACAGACGTGACGTTTGATGTGTCCTTCAGAGCGCCAGTGGAGACCCGGCAGTGAGCAGCACGGTCAACCCGCTGACCACCAAGAGGTCAAAGGTGAAGACAGAAGCAGAAGGGCTGCTGCCCATCTCGCCATCTTCTCAGGTAAACACTAAAAAAACACACACTCGGTGAAAGCCTCAATAACAATAATCTAACAAAGAATTTCACAACAGAAAGAAAGAAATGTTAAATCTTTAATCATGTTATTGATCATTTTAATTATTTTATTCAACATTTTTGATCTTTGACCTCCGAAACTGATCTGAAGTTTTTCTTGAGGAAATGATTTTAAGATCAACACTGACCTTCATAAACTTCCACTTTTCGCAACTCGAGTATCTCTCCATCAGCAGCCTCGGCTCCACCTGCAGCGGCTAGTTTGGTTCTAATTGATTATAAGTAGCAAACAAATAGCAGCCTTAATCAATGACCAGAGGTGGTGTTGTGCATTACGATGAAACAACAAGTCGTTAGGATGGAGCTGATAAGATAAGAGATATGCAAAACAGAAGAGTACAGAAGACCTCATTTCCATATTGACTGCTGAATCAGCTCCTGTCCACTTTCCCCCGCAGGAACACGGCGGGGGGATCTTGGACCTGAGCGAAGATCTGGATAAAGACGAGTGCAAGCAAGAGCCCGAGGCCGTGTACGAGACCAACTGCCACTGGGAGGGCTGCGCCAAGGAGTACGAGACCCAGGAGCAGCTGGTGCACGTAAGCCTTTAGTGGGGGGGTGTGGAATACCTGGTTCTCCATAAAGCGTAAAGACCGAACGGCCGAACGATCGTTTGTGCCGTGTAGAGTCATCAAGTCCACCTCGGGGCGCAGATCTCGAAGGCCGTAAACGCCACCGTGTCTTTGTGAAGCGGAGAAGCTCGGACAAGTTGTCTGTTCCTCGTTACGTCTGATGGATCTGCTGAGAAGAGCGTCCAGCAGCCGATCCCTTCCTGTCGGGCTGAGGCGCGGGAAGTTAATGAGCCCGCCAGCTCGTGGCGGTTCCGAGCCAAGGCCCTGCAGTTGTGGCCCTCCATCCCCTCCGACCTCCCGCCCCCTGACCCCTGCCCCCTCACCCCTCACTCCCCACGACACTCCCAACCCCTGCAGCCCAGAGGGACCGCCATAAATCTATCGTCATGCCAGAAGTCCTGGAATTCTGGAACCTCTTGCTCCCCCTTCTTTTCCCAGCCGGTTCCTCTTCTGTCTGGTTCCTGACATCTCTGTCAGCCCAGAGCAGCTTCAACCCGAACGTCCAACTCGCCTAAAAAAAACGATTTCTGTGTGAACTCGCGTGGCCCTGGACCACGATCTGGCGCAGAAATCAAAGTTTTCTGCTCAGCTTCAAATAAAGCAAAACGTTTGAGATTAAAATCTGAGGAATTCTGAGTTCAGCGTCTGAATTTTGACCTTGGAGGGTCAAAAGGTCAAATCCGGGCCCCTTCAAAAGAGATCATTAAGGGGAGCTCTGACGAGAACTCACCCCCTCTGCACCTGTTCCGTTTGGCCCCCGCACACACCGTCGGCCGTAACAGTCGGGAGTAACCTGGAAATAGACCCTTGTTTTCAACTTTCCTGCTCCCAGAATAGATCCCAGCAGAATCTTCAACCACAGAGTTTTTTTTCTTCCCGTCGGTTCGCGGCGAGATGTGGCCACATTAGAGGAGCGTTGTGGGTTTGGATGTCCTCAGGAGGTGGTTCCTTTGGGCGTGTGAATATTTACATGTGGTGCTTCTGGGACGGCTTTTTAAGTACGTCTGCACAAAATCTGACTTTGATTAATAGCGCTTCAAACTCCCGCTCAGAAAAGCAGACGGGTGTTGGGCAGAAGGCTCGCCGATTGTTGTTACTGGTTATTTCTACTTGGTATTTGAATTTCGGGCATCACACAGGAAACAGCGTTCCCCGCCATCAGTTACATCCTGATCCATCAGTCCAGAGAAGAATGGGAGATAAATGTTCTTCCTGATCAGTTTTGCTGGGATCTGAGGAAGTTCCTCTTCCTTGAGAAACACACAGGGCCTGAAAAAACACGGAGCTTTTATGGTTTCTGCGTCCTGTTGACAGACGCATAATAACTGTCAACCGTAATGGACGACGATCATTCTTGGTGTGTGCGAACCCTCTGAAGTGGCTGAGTCAGGCAGACGTGAACGTACACGTCGTTTTTAAAGGTTATCTCTTTGTTACCGCGCGGTGATGAGTGGTTCTGACTCTCCGCACAGCACATCAACAACGACCACATCCACGGCGAGAAGAAGGAGTTTGTGTGTCGCTGGGAGGAGTGTTCACGCGAGCAGAAGCCCTTCAAAGCGCAGTACATGCTGGTGGTCCACATGAGGCGTCACACGGGGGAGAAGCCTCATAAATGCACAGTAAGGAGCCTGTCGACCTGCATTAATCACTTTTCCAGCCAATTATTTAAACTGAATGATCAGAGCCAATCCTGTCTGGATCAGGTGTGAGGACAGAAACACGCCGTCCTTCCGTCCCCGTGTGTCACTACAATGGAGACGTTCCTCCAGCCGCCTGAACCCGCATTTTACATCATTGATGTTATATGGCTTAATTAATAGACGACTGAAAACCTGAAAAATGAAGGCGTAGCTTGTGATCTTAGCCTCATTAGCAGTCACACAGTAATCGGCCTTTCCTCAGAAAAAGAATGATTAAAAAAAGTCCATGATTCATTGATATTTTCTGTGTTGATAAATCATGGCCCTTTTTTGTATTGAAGATCAAATCAGGGGCCTGTTTGCTTGGCTTCAAAGCTTGCTCTTGTGAATGCATTAAAACAGATGACTTGTGAAAAGAGAGCGCTAAGAGAGCTGATTGACGGCATGGGCGCGTAATTAAAATCTGCAGACATGCAAAAGGGGCCGGGGAGCCTTATTAATACCACGCTGTATGTTCTCCACATGAATCCCCATGTGCATCTCAAAGCATGGCCCTTTGTTCTTGTCTTTTAAGGGAATATCCTGACTTCTGCATCCGGTTCCTGAGCTTCTTCATCAGATACTTTTTAAAAAAATCAAAGCCAGTTTCATTTACAATCACGGCTCAGAAGGAATACCAAATTACAGCTTGTGGAGAAAAAAGCAAATACAAAGGCTAAACACAGATCTCCCTTTGTATTAACAAGAGCATGACCGACAAAAGCGCTCTCCCATATCTAACGCTTAGATTAGATATTTCACATTATCGCCCCCCCCTCCTTAAAAGTGTAGCGCTCTGGTGCTCTTGTGCATCACACCACAGTAGGTGGGCACGGCTCCAGCAGTAGATTTCACCTGGGGACTGAAACACGGCCCAGGTTTCCTCAGAGAACGACGGAGCAGTGCAGCCGTCCTCCTGCCTCACCGTGTCTGTCCGTCTGTCCCTGCAGTTTGAGGGCTGTTCCAAAGCCTACTCCCGCCTGGAGAACCTCAAGACTCACCTCAGGTCACACACCGGCGAGAAACCGTATTTGTGTGAACACGAAGGCTGCAACAAGGCCTTCTCCAACGCCTCCGACCGGGCCAAGCACCAGAACCGCACGCACTCCAACGAGGTATGCGCGCGTGTCCGCCTGCTGTACTCGTACCCCGAGGTGCCCAGGAAATAACGCTTCCACCCTCCTTTCCAGAAACCATATGTTTGTAAGATCCCTGGCTGCACCAAGCGCTACACAGACCCCAGTTCGCTCAGGAAGCACGTGAAGACGGTGCACGGCCCCGAGGCTCACATCACGAAGAAGCAGAGGAGCGACCTGCCCCCCAGGCCGCAGCCGCCAAAGGGCAACGGCGTGAACGAGGCCAACTCCAGGCACGCCGCAAAAGGGGTGGAGGGCAAGATCGAGGCCAACAGCACCTCCGGAGGAATGGAGGACTGCCTGCAACTCAAGTCCATCAAGACTGAGAACTCAATGGTGATTAAGCCGCCGCTGCGCTGCTTCGTAAAGCAAAAGCACTTGTTGGAAAACGTACCTGCATGATTTCCCTCGCTGGTTTCCACGTTACTAACCTTCTCTGAGCTCAAGCGCTTCCACTGAACCTTTCCTAACACGCCTCTCTGCTTGCTTGAACTTGCTTCTCTCAAGTTCACCTTCCTAATGGACAGACTTCACTGAGGTGAGCACCTCCCCCTTTCCTCCCGACTCCACCACATTCGCATGCTGCATCCTTGAGAACGCGCGCTCCTCGGAATGGAGCCCGCTGCCGTTTAAGCGGATACTGGATTGGTGGCAGCGGTCCCGCTGTCGGCCCGAGATAAAAGTCATTGTGACATTAATATTAGAAGGCGTGGCACGCTTCATCCCGCGTGTTGAACAAATAGTGCCAGCATCAAGCTGTGATCAAGACTTTAGTTCATTTTTAGCCACATTAAATTACTGTCACTGCTGTGCTGGATTGTTACTCACAGAACTCATCTATTATCTACTTGTTTTCTTGTTGTAAATAAATCAAACTCATCCATCATTAATGAGATTATGGAACTATCGGCCCACATTAGTTGTTAGAAAACACCGAGTACAATCAGAATTTTTTAGCCGTAGTAATTATTTAATATAGAAGAATACATTAAAGATTTTGTTGCTTGGTTGTTTTAAATCTCATTATCTCTACTTTATTTTTGCAAGTTTGCAAGAATACCTATTTATCTGTGCAAACAGTTCGCCGTCGTTTAAAGAGTCTGTGTGATGTTCTCATCCAACCGCCTCCTGCTGTGACGCTGCAGACGTACCAGTCCAGTCCTGGTGGCCACTCCTCATGCAGCAGCGAGCCTTCGCCTCTCGGCAGCACCAACAACAACGACAGCGGGGTGGAGATGGCCATGCACAGCGGGGGCAGCTTCGGAGACCTCAGCGCGCAGGACGAGTGCCCCATGGTCGACTCCACCGTCCCTGCCGGGGGCCAGCAGGCCGGGGTGGGGCTTCACCTGAGGAAGGCCGTGGGCCACGGGAGCACCGTCACCATCAAGCTGGAGAACATCAAGAAGGAGCGGCTGAAGACCGTGTCGACGTCAGACTGGGTCAACTCTGCAGCGCAACCACTGCAGGGCCAGCGCAGCAGCATGAAGCTGCCTCCCATACCTGCAGTCGGTGAGGCTTTGAGAGTAACGAGAACACAAATGCGCTGCACGTGCACCCAAAGGCTCACGTCTGGGAACACAGATCCACAGCACATATCCCCCAATCAGATCCAACTACAGACTTTACATTCACTTTACTGCAACCAGCAGGCCAACACAGCTAAGACTACATCCTCTGACCACGTCTTTAAGTACGGTATTTCCACGACGATAAGGCGCACCGTATTTTAGGGTGCACCTTCACTTAACGGCCTGTTTCAGAACTGTTGTCATATACAGGGCGCACCGCGTTATGAGGCGCGTAGAATAGAAGCTACAGACGTGGCCGGGGTTGATGATGCATTCACTAGATGGAGCTGCACTAAAGGGAATGTCAATAAAACAGTCAGATAAGTCAGGCAAACTTTATTAACAGAACACAAACCGCCGTTTTCGCAACTCCGTTCACTCCCAAAATGAACAAACAGCTGTTTTATTCATTTTCCTGAGTGATGTCGTGTGTTTGCGTAACACAGTTCTTTTAACAACAGCAAGTTATAACAGGTAGTGTGACGTTTTTATCACGTAGTGATAACCTAGTGATAAAAACACACTCTTCGATGTATTAAACACGTAAAAGAATTAGTCTTATACTGTTGCGGTAAATCAAACATTAGTGTGAGCACAATATAACTCTCGAACTCTCGAAGTAGTGCAAATCAATAGCAAAATAACATTAAGCCAACGTAAAGAAACACGTAAAGCTCACTTTATCAGTTCATTCCTCATCCTTTATTGTTCATACCGCTGTCACTTCGGTCACGCCTCCTGACTACGGTAGCCACGGTTAAACATTAATCCATACAAAAGGCGCACCGTCGATTTTTTAGAAGATTCTAGGCTTTTAGGTGCGCGTTATAGTCGTGAACATACGGTATGTAGGTTATGGTGAGGAGCGCGTAGGATTGAGGTCGGACATCTCTCCAGTGATTCTGGTTTGGTTTTACAAGGTTGGGTGTCTCCTTCGGTCTGCAGGTTCTCTGGAGAACTCCACCATGATGAGCAACTCGAGTGTGTCGTACCCCGGCCAGCGCAGGGGCGACCTGTCTTCCTGTGAAGTGACGCTCCTCAACCAGCTCAACGAGCGCCGCGACAGCACCACCAGCACCATCAGCTCAGCTTACACCGTGAGCCGGCGCTCCTCCGGGATCTCACCGGGATACTCAAGCCGCCGCTCCAGCGAGGCGTCCCAGTTTGGCGCCAACAGGCACAACAACATCAGCTCGGCGGATTCTTACGACCCCATCTCCACGGACCTGTCCCGCCGCTCCAGCGAGGCCAGTCAGTGCGGAGGTGGGGGCGTCGGGGGAGGAGCCACTCTCCCAAGCCTCCTCAGCTTAACGCCGGCTCAACACTATCGCCTCAAGGCCAAGTACGCCGCTGCTACCGGGGGAGCTCCGCCCACTCCCCTCCCCAACATGGATCGGATGAGCCTGAGGACCCGCATGGCACTTTACAGCGACTCCCAGGAGGCGTCGCTGCACCAGTACCACCAGCCTCCGACTGGGACCGTGCCCCGGCGGTGCAGTGATATGGGATACGGCGCGCGCAGCATGATGCCCCACGAGGTCCCCGGCAACCTTCCACGCCGCGCCAGCGACCCGGTGCGCCGTCCCGCTCTGGACCCTCTGTCCTTGCCCCGGGTCCAGCGCTACAACAGCACGAACAGCATGAACCCCCTGAACGCATCCCCGGCCGAGCGCTACCAGTCCCTGCTCACGCAGGGCTACGCCCGCTCCGACGGCAACCTGCAGCGCTACCCCTTCGCCCCCAGGCCGCCCAGCATTTCCGAAAACGTCGCCATGGAGAACATGGCGATGGACGGCATGGCCGGAGGGGATCAGAATGGGGAGGACGACATGGTGCTCCCCGACGACATGGTGCAGTACCTACGGTCGCAGAACCCCGGCCCCTCCGCTAACAACCTGGCTCAGCTGGACTACCACCCCAACCACCAGAACCAGGGCTTCCAGGCCGGCATGGCCCCCCCACCCTCATACTATTCCCAGAGGAGGATGGCCATGGTGGACGCCACGATGACCCACCCTGCCCAGGACCCCCAGCAGCCGTTCCCGGTGCCGCCGGACAACGTGAGCAAGAGCAACATGCCGGTGCAGTGGAACGAGGTGAGCTCAGGCACGGTGGACTCCAGCAGCAAGCTGCCCAAGCATCAGCAGCAGCAGCAGCAGCAGCACCCGCTCAGGGGGAACCTGGCCCTCGTCCAGCAGAGGCACAGCTTCGGGCCCTTCCAGGGACAAGGCCAAGCGCTGGGCAGCAACCAGCAGGTGGTCCCCATGAGTCAGAACACGTCCGCGCAGGTTTACGCAAACCACGGCAGCCAGAGGCTCCTGAACGCCTCCCAGCCGCAGCAGCAGCAGAGGCAGTACGTCCCCGTCAGCTTCGGCGAACACTTGAGCCCTCAGCAGGGCTTCGGACAAGAGTTCGTTCCAAATTCAATATCGGGGAGTACGAGCATGAGACCTGCGCAGAACGGCGTGGCCGGGTCGGAACTGCAAAGCTACAGAGCGAGGACGCAGACCGACGGGTACTCCCGTGTCAGTCAGGTGGACCTGCAGCAGAGCTACAACCTTCTCGCGCAGCAGCCGCAGCAGCAGCCCGTCCACGGCGGCGGGAGAGGACCGCTGCAGCCTCGGCCCCCCGCGGAGCCCAAGTCCGGCCTGAGGCAGCACCCGGGGCCCAACGCGCCGCATCCGAACCGGGCGGCCAAGCCGTCGGCGTTGAGCTCCTGCGACGGGGCCGAGACCTCGGAGGCGAGCCCGAAGAGGTGCAGCGGGTCAGCGGCTCGCAGCAGCAGCTCTGAGAACCCCCTGTTCTACACGGGGCAGATCCACATGTTCGAGCCGTCCTTCGACGCACCCATGTCCCCGTGCGCCAGCGAGCCCCCGGCCAACAGCACCACCGCCGCCAACATGGCGTCCCCGGGGGTCAACCTGGTCTCCAGCAGCACCATCGACTCCTCCACCGGAGGACCGGGCGGCTCCCAGCACCCCCAGATTGATTTTGACACCATGCTGGACGACGGGGACCATTCCAGCCTCATGTCGGGCACCCTGAGTCCGGGCCTCCTGCAAAGCCTTTCCCAGAGCTCCTCGCGCCTCACCACTCCCCGAAACTCCCTCCCGCTCGCGTCCGTACCAGCAGGAATCGGCAACATGGCCATCGGAGACATGAACTCCATGCTCACGGCCCTGGCTGAAGAAAGCAAGTTCCTCAACATGATGAGCTGAGAACTAACAAACATCATGTCGTCCATCCAGTCTTAAAGAATTCAGGAATTTAAGGACTCCAAAAACAGGCACTGATTGAATGCAAATCTGACTACATCGTATATTTTTGTGTATTGTCCTTTAGAATACGCACATTTTGTAATATGTGCTTCAGATGATATGTTGCATTAAAATGTAGTGTTGAGTATAATTAGGATTAAGGATTCTCTCACTGTTTGTTACAAAGCCATACAATACATACAAATGCTGTATATATAGTCCAGGGTATACAGACACCTAAACTAATTGCCGTTCAGTATTTGTGATATCTTTTTAAAAGTGCCGACTGAAGGTGTTCCACGCACTACGTTGATGCGAGCTAGACATAAAGAGGAGATGTAGATAAGGGCTCTTTTCTCTTAAAGCGTATAGATATAGATTTACGGTATTTGCTTTAAATCATGTTGCAGACCATTGGTGTTTAAGCACGGGTTGTTGAGAGAGACAGAAAGTATTCCATAACACGCACAAACGACTATAGTGGAAGAAAACCTTTTTAAATGTGGTAAAAAAAAAAAAAGATGTACATTAATGTTGCATTAGCTGTTAGTGCAGGTTAAAGGAAAACGCTCCCTCATCTGTGGGATTTATATACATACATGCATCTGCTGCAGGGCCATGTAGGTTAAGTACACGTGATGTTTGACAGACAAAAGGAAAATCTCAGCTATTTTTGCAGAAAATCACAAAAGAGCAACGTGTAAAAACCTCTAGGTTATGTAGAGAATGTTGGAGGCGGGCATGAACAGACCGTGTTGGAGGGTAACGTGTTGCTTTATGACACTGCGGAGCTTCAACCCTCAGACGTACCAACACGCGGGTGCTCCATACGTTATGTTTATATGTTGATATGAGTTTGACAATCAGAGAATACCGTTAATCGTTGCTATTGGCTCTCCAGCATATCTCATACGGGGTAATAGTCTGCGCCCCCCCCCTCCGTGTGTTGTAAATCTGTTGAGCTGGAGAACATCACGTGTGTACTTTTAATATTCCGTCACATTTAAAATGCAGTTTTAAACATTTAAAATGGATTTCCAGGCAGGTTGTAATTGAGTAAAGGAGTCTCTTTGACGGTCCTGGCTTAAACACACGGCTGTACGTGGTAATCTGCAGATATTCGGTGAGTTTTGATGGTGGGTTGAGTTCCGTGAAAATGGAATGTTTTTTTTTTTTTTTTTTTCGCCCTCTGGATCAGAAGTTTCTCTGTGGGCTCATCACTCCAGGGTAAAGGATTGGAAAGGACAAGGGTACGTCTCCACACACCAACCCGGCGCGTGTCGGGGAGCGTTCTCTAAAAAGAATATACAAGTACCTCTGGGTGTTCTCAGCAGGAGAGCCGGTCCTAATTAACACATTCATAACACCGCCCCCCCCCACCCTCCGCTGCACCCCTGGGCTCTGGATGAACTGAAGAAAGTCCAGGAGGGGACACAGACTTTGAAATGAAACCCCGTTTCCTGAGCGGGGCGGCGACATGGCCGTTCCGATTCCTCGCCTCCGTAACGTTCGTGGTGTTTATAAGTAGCCGTGAAAATGTTGTGTGTTCACTTTTACTATGCTGAGTCTGCGTGAGAGGTTTTTCTGTCTGTACGTTTATGTTTATAGCTTTTGTACATTTAAATAAACTATCATTTTTGGTTTTTTTTCCTGGTTAAATTCCGCCTGTGTGGTTGTATTTGATGCAGCTCCTGCGGTTACATCAAAGTCCTGAGTGTTTAGGACGTTAAAAAAACCATCAGACGATCGCGCCAACAGTTTCACACATGTTGATTTAAATTAATTTATAATGCACAAAGTAAATGTTGGTGGGGTGGAGGGAGTCTTTGACCCCTTCAGAGACACGCGCAGACACGTTTAAGCGTCAGACGTGATCAGAACTGGACTCACGTTTGAAGCGGACACCGTCTACAAAAGACTCGTGATCCAAACACGTCGTGAGGGCAAAACCAAGTCACACCTCCATCAGAGGAACACCTTTTATGTTTTCAGTGATCATTTCAACACTCACCTCAAACTGAGTCTCTTTAACTTGATTTAACGGCCCTAACATCATTGTTGGTGTGTTTCAGTCCTGTGAGGGGCCGACTTTGGTTATTTAATGACTTCTATTTGTCTAAAGGAAGCAGACACCAACTGTATTAAGGGTTTACTCACAGGCGCTTCTGAAGGCTTGTTGTGAAAGAGGAGAAGCAGGAATGACCTCGAGGAAGTGGCTGTGAGGGAATAAAAAATAGATTATTCTGAGAGAAGAGAGAGAAAAGTAAAAGGTAGGAGGCGGGAGAGGAGGAGAAAAACACGCAGGAGCTGCAGAGTTCGGTTTAATGTGACAGAAGTTCAGCTGGGGACCTTCAGAGAGGAGCCTCTCGTGGGTCTGGAACTCCTGATTCTGTTGGAACGAGGACAGGAGAGGAATAGCTGCTGGGTGAGGGGGGGTCAGGAGCGAGGCTGAGGGGGGTGGGGGGGGTCAGGAGCGAGAATGGGGGGGTGTTGCACGTGTGTCTGAGAACCCGGGCCTCAGCTCTGCTCACATGCGCCCGTCTCAGGCCTCCTCCCGCTGCCGTGTGCGACCCCGTCGGAGACGCGTCCACGTCCCCTCAGACGCGTCCACGTCCTCTCAGACGCGTCCACGTCCCCTCAGACGCGTCCACGTCCTCTCAGACGTGTCCACGTCCCCTCAGCTGTCGGTGACTCGCCCGGGCGGGACAAGTGTTCCGATCAGCTGCTGGCTGGCGACATCAGCCCGGCGCAGCAGACCAAACAGGGCGGTCCGCGGAGGCGGCGGGTGGCGACAGACGGCGGAGCAGAGGGTTGGGCGCGACCTGGCTCCTGATTGGACGTAATTAAGGTCAGACACGCCCCCAACCGCACGTTCAGGCCGACGTGCGGCAGGTGGCGGTCGGCGAGGACGGGCCCAAGAAGGTCTCTGGGGGTCGTCATAACGGAGCCGTTCACCACCACAGAACCGCGCTCGCTCCCTCATCTGAGGTTTCCTGCTCGCCGCTCCGAAGGCAGGGGGACGTGACCCGAGTCTGCCCCCCCCCCAGTAGGACTGTCCCCCCCACCCCGCTGGCCTGGGGGTAGGAAGAAGAGATCCAGAAGCGCAGGAATTCTGATGGACTGACCTCGGGGACGGCGTGATAAAGCCCAGCATTGTGGCTGGTCCTGGGTCAGCCCATAACTGGGGTCACGACCTCTAGGTTGTCCTCTAACGGCCACGGGGGGGTCAGACGCTCCGGAAGCTCCAGTGTGACACCGAAAAACGAAGATGACCTCCTCGCCACTCGCCGCCGCTCTGATCTGCTCCTTTGATGCTCTTTGATCCCCCCCCCTTAAAGGGGCCGTCAGAGGCCCTCCAACGGCTCCAGAACCAGTCGGAGTCTCGACCCGCGCCTCCGCCAGCGCGTGTGGAGGCGTTTCCTCCGAGCGCCTCCGCCTGACCCTCTGACCTCTGGCCTGGTCCGAGGGGTCGGGGAGCCCCGGCTGCAACTTACGCCCCCCCCCCCCAAAGGGAGGGCGTCGGGGGGGGCACGCGGCGGCTCGCGCGTTTCCGGGGTCGGTTACCTTAAACTGCTGCGGCGGTCACAGCTGGTGGCTCCAGATTAACGCCGACCATCTCACAAGTATCATATATTCACCCCCCCCCCCTCGCTGCCCCCCTCGGGGCCGGAGGCTGCAGAAGAAGGCAGCCCAGACAAAACACAGATTGTTTCCTTCACACAAAGCACAATGACGCCAAATAGAGCTGGTCTCCAGCACACAGCAGGTCTGTGGTGGGGGGGTCGTGTGTGTGGGGGGTCGTGTGTGGGGGGGGGGGCGTAAACGTCTGCTCAGCTCCCGCCGGCCTGCACGCCGCCGATGTTTGGCCCCCAGCTGGAGGTTAACCACAGCAGGCCGAGGTGGACGCGCCTCAGCGGGACTCCAGACGTTCGCTCGTCTCCGCCGCAGTCGGGAAGTCGATGAACGAGACGGGCGTGTCGTCCAGCGCCGCCCCGTCTCCCCGACGCCCCCGGCTGCATTCGCACCCCCGGCCGGAGCTGTGAAGTGACCCCAGCGGGCCTGGTGACGAGGGCCGCCTTCTGTTACGCAGGAATCGCCCGTGAGGGGGACGCCCCCGCCCCCCCCGCCGTGAGGCTGGCGAGCCCCACAGGTGGACGGGAACAGATCCTCTTCTCACCTGAGGTCCTCGTCGCCGTCGGCGCCGTCGCCATTGGGCGGCGAACCCAAGCTTTGACAAGCGAGGATCATGGATTCATCTGTTTCTAAAACGGAGGGAGGAGGAAAACTTGGCTTTTAGAGCGCCCCCCCCCCCCCCGCCCCCACCCCTCCCCCCTCATGGCCCTGCTTTTAGCACTCCAGAGTGTCAGAACACCCCATTTGAGGTGGCAGCACTTCATCACACGTCCAACCTCGCCGACATGGGTGGGGGTCGACACCGGGACACGTCGGCCCAACAGGAAGAGACAAAAAGTAGCTGCAGCGTCGGCTCAAGCACGAAGGAAAGTGAGCTGAAGTGTGTGGAAGCCTTTAGCACAGGGCCTGTGGGACCAGACGGGCCCCCCCGGGACCAGCCGGGCCCCCCGGGACCAGCCAGGGCCCCCCGGACCAGCCGGGCCCCCAGAACCAGCCAGGCTCCCCGGGACCAGCCAGGGCCCCCCGGACCAGCCGGGCCCCCCAGGACCAGCCGGGCCCCCCAGGACCAGCCAGGACCCCCCCAGGATCCAGAAGGCCCACCTGAGCTCCAGACATTTGGAAACGCCTCTAAGAGGCTCATCGTGTTGTCGGGGCTCCGAGGACTCGGACCTCTGGTACTGGACCGGAGACCGACCCCCCCCACCCCCCCCCCCCCTCTCTTCTGTCCATTAGCGAGGGGGAGAGGAACAAAGGGGCAGGTCTGGAGCGAGCGCGTGGACGCGGGCCCAAGCTGAACATCTGGAGCGCGTCCAGACAGATGTGTCCCCGCTAAATACTGTCATCTGATTGGGAAACAAGCGGCGGCCAGCCGGCCCATTCAGGGGCCCTCTAATGACCCCCCCGGGGTCGGGGGGGTCGCCGGAGTAAAAGCGGATCAGAGAGGATGTGGGGCTGACGGCCAGGACCGCCACCGTAAATCTCAACCACTCTCAGAGGAAGCCGCCCCCGCCCCCCCCCCAGAATTAAAACAATCACAACCGTCACGTTGTGTCAAAAAGGCTGTAATTCAGAGGGGGGGGTTCTGGGGGGGACAAGAGGATGCTGGGGGGTTCTGGGGGGCTTCAGGAGGATTCTGGAGGGGGACAGGAGGGTTCAGGGGGGTTCTGGGGGGGTACAGGTGGATTCTGGGGGTACTGAGGGGTTCTGGAGGGGGACAGGAGGGCTCAGGGGGGTTCTGCGGGGGGTTCAGGTGGATTCTGGTGGATTATGGGGGGTTCTGGAGGGGGACAGGAGGGTTCAGGGGGGTTCTGCGGGGGGTTCAGGTGGATTCTGGGGGGGCAGGGGGTTCTGGGGGGTTCAGGTGGATTCAGGTGGGTTATGGGGGGTTCTGGAGGGGGACAGGAGGGTTCAGGGGGGTTCTGCGGGGGGTTCAGGTGGATTCTGGGGGGGCAGGGGGGTTCTGGGGGGGTTCAGGTGGATTCAGGTGGGTTATGGGGGGTTCTGGAGGGGGACAGGAGGGTTCAGGGGGGTTCTGGGGGGGCAGGGTTGTTTATTTTTGGCTCAAAGGGACAGCATCCCGTCAGGCTTCCCTCAGGTCGTTTGTCATCGTGGTCCCGTAGCTCATCCACTCCTGAAGACTCCTCAGCCCTCCGACGGAACGCCAACGGAACAGCGGGAGCGACGGTAGCGAGAGGAAGCCGAGGCCGACCCCAGGCCGTCCTTCCTCCCTCGGCCCTTCACACACACGCTGAAGGAGGACGCTCGGACAGCTGCGCTTTACGGCAGGAAGACGCGACGCGGTCGGGACCGTCGTCCTTCCCGCTGCTGCTGGAGGGCCGCGCACTTCCCACCGCCTGGAATAACGAAACCAGCCCCGGGACACCAAAGGAAGAGGACAGCGAGCGCTCTCAGGGGCAAAGGTCAGGCGCTGATGAGTCAGCGTTATCTGAAGACACTAAAACCTCACACCAGCGACATCATTGATCCTGAACAAAAGTAGATTTTAGGTCTCAGTTCAGATATTTCTGATCCACTTGAACATCTGAACGTTCCCTTTGAAGGACGTCAGACCTGGTGTAAAGAAGAGGCTGGTTCTGGTGTGTTTGTTCACCTCAAATGTTTAAAGGGTTTGACTGAACGCCGTCTTTCTCTCTTAATCGCTGCTAAAGTGCAGTTTGGTCACCAGATCGGCATCAGAGCAGATGTCTGCAGCCTCCCCTCAAACTTATCCAATTTTCATACACTGAACACTTGTTGAGCCATCTGCTGCTTTGACCCTCAGGATCATCATCATCATCACCACTATCATCATTACCATCATCATCACCATCATCATCATCACCATCATCATCATCACCATCATCATCATCATCATCATCACCATCATCACCATCATCATCATCATCACCATCATCATCATCATCACCATCATCACCATCATCATCACCATCACCACCACTATCATCACCATCATCATCATTATCACCATCATCATCATCACCATCATCACCATCATCATCATCATAATCACCATCACCATCATCATCACCATCACCATCATCACCATCATCATCATCATCATCACCATCATCATCATCATCACCATCATCACCATCATCATCACCATCATCATCACCATCACCATCATCATCATCATCACCATCACCATCACCATCATCATCACCATCTTCACCATCATCACCATCATCATCATCATCACCACTATCATCACCATCATCATCATCATCATCACCATCTTCACCATCATCACCATCATCATCATCATCACCACTCATCATCACCATCATCATCATCATCATCACCATCACCATCATCACCACCATCACCATCATCACCATCATCACCATCATCACCACCATCATCACCATCACCATCACCATCATCACCATCATCATCATCATCACCATCACCATCATCATCATCATCTGCTGCAGCCCCACAGGAGGGACGTCGGTGGTCACAGGTTTTCTCCTGTTTCTGCTCACAAGCATTTAAATGATTTAAAGTGTTTAAATTAGAGGTCACGGTAGAGCAGCAAACACTTCAGCTTATGTTTCTGTTCATCAGCGCCCTCGTGTCCAACGAGGGTAAAGGCTCGGCTTAAGGGACACCTTTAAGTTAAGAACGTTTTAAAACAGAAATTAAGATGTAGTCTTTAAGAGAGTAAATTATTATCTGTGTCTTTTAGCTAAATTACTCTGGGGGGGTCCTCCAACTTACAACCACTAAACGTTCTGGACAACAAAACATATTTTTGTATTAAAATTCAAACCTGGGTTTGGGGAAGCAGCCTTTAAAGCTTGTAAAACTCGATATGTTGTTAGTGGAAACACTCTTCACCAACAGGTGATCATCGCCCACACACACCTGAAGAACTCTCCCGCCCCCTGGTGGCCATCGGGCTGCACAACACCACAGCGAGAACACATCCGCACATTCTTTCCCTCATTTCTCACTATTTATCTCATATATGTACACATTACATTATTTATATATATATACACATTACGAATTGAAAAAATATGAATGAATATAACATTATAAGTGCATATATTTTTGGTCTTTTTTCAGTCATTTTATACACTGACCATTTTGAGCAGCCTTTTTTATCAGCGCACATGAATGTGATTTTTTTTTTTTATTTAACCTTTATTTATACAGTGAGTCAATTTAGGGCTTTCTTATTTACAATGACATGTGCTTTGGTCCCTCAGGGGTTACTGTGGGGGGGGCTACAGGCAACATGATACAGTCTTGTTAATTTATCAGATCTTTGAGAAACATCCTTGATTAAAAGGCACATCACACATACACATCTGGATGTTCAACGAACCAAATCAGGGATCAAGTCAACACATTTAAGGACGCATTTATACACAATCTGTACAAGTCTGGGAGCAAGCAGGGAACCGCCCGAGCAGCTGCGGGTCATTTCAACACAACGCGGTAGCTGTCGGTATTTTCATCTGTGGTAAAATAAAAGAAGTGAAAGAAGATCAGAGGCCTGGAGGGTACAGCAAGGTCAAAGGTCAAAGGTGAGGCTTATACCCCTGATTGAACTGAGGATGAAGCTGGACTCCTCCCTGAAGCTCTGCACCACCTACAACAGTTGAAGGGTTGTGTTATTTGCTGCTCTGGGCGGGCGCGGCCCCTCGGCCCCGGGCGGGCGTACCTCGTCACAGACCAGTATGTGGATCCCGTTGGGGGTCTGTCGGTACACGTGCGTGATCTGCTGCGGGGCCACGCCGTACAGGGCGGCGATCTTCTCGGACAGGTCCGACAGGGTCAGCTCGTCCAGGTACAGCGCCTGGTAGACTGTGGAGGAGAACCACCAGAAGCTCCATGAGGCCCCGCGAGGGGAACCCAGACCGCCGCGGGCGCCTGCGTCGGCGTCTACGTACTGTCTCCGCCCCCCGGCTTGACGGCCGAGGGGATCCTGTCCTGCTGCTGACACACGTAGACGGTCAGGCGAGGCTGGATGTACCTGAAACGTACGAGCGCGTCAACTCTCACGCCCGCCGGCGTCGGGAGGGAACGCGGCGTTTGGCTGCGGCCTCAGGTCGGCCCTGAAGGCCTTCGAGGTCGCGGGGGGGGCGGGGCTTTCTCACCTTCCTTTCATGGTGTTGAAGAGGCGGATGCCGTCGGCCGGGCCGCAGATCTGGATCAGGTCCTCCCTGCTCATCCTCAGGAGGTCGGCACCTGCGAGCACACAGCACAAACCTGCACATCGGCTCCGCCTCCTCCACGTCCACGTTTGAAACTACAGCGGGACCTCTACTTACGAACAAGTTGTTTCGTAACCTGAAAATTACGTAAGTAGAGAGGCGTTTTCCACGTAAATGTCCTAATCCGTTCCAAGCCCCCAAAAATTGGGACATAATTTTTTAATAAATCCTAAAAATGCATCAAAACATGTAAAAAATACGTGTTACAGTTAGATTAGCGCATAATAAATAGGAATTCAGTTCAAGGCTTCTCCAGGAACAACATGAACTTTATTACAGGCTAATCTTACGATAGCGTCGTTACTACAACCAACGTTGTTTTAATACCGTGTTATCGTCAATGTGTTACGGCCGTATTCTTTGGAGAGATCAACTAAACGCATCCCTTTTTCATGCTTTTCTATTATTTCTTGCTTCGTTTGTACGGACACAAAAGCTCTCTTCTTCTTCTTTTCTTCTCTTTCACTTCTCTCCATCACGTTCCTGGGGTCCATAGCGAATAAATGTTAAACGAAGACGACGCTGGGACACACACACCTGTACATATCGACGTCCCTCCTAGCCAATGGGATGACAGGACGTTGCTAGGCAACAGCCAATGGCAGAGCAGCTACGAGCACGTTTACGCTAAACTCCGCGAGCTGCGAGCAGCAGCGCTAGCGTGTTTTTGCCTTTCGTACCCTGAAATTTCTTTCGTAACAAGAGGAAATATTTTCCCGTTGAGACGCGTCGTGACCCGAACGTTCCGCATGTGGAGACCTTCGTGAGAAGAGGTCCCGCTGTAGCAGCAGCAGGTCCACATTTCAGGATTACCGCTGGACTTCTGGGCCCCAGAACCCCCGAGAGGAGCGGCTGAAGCCCCGGTGCTCACCTGAGAAGCTGGAGAAGAGCCTGGAGAACGGCGAGAACCTGTGGCGGTGCAGCCACTGCTGAGTGTCGTGGGGCGAGGACGACGGCAGGAGGTGCTACATGAAGAGAAGAAGAGCCCTTGAAACACCGGCCCAAAGGGGCCGAGAGAGCGGCGGTAACCGACGCGCTCACCGGCCTCCTTACTTACGTCAGAGCAGCCAGGCCCCGGCAGCTCCTGCTGGGATGGTGAACAGTTGCTATAGAAACGAGAACACAGAAGAACAGATTGGGAAGATCGGTTGAGAGGTTTGTTGGTCCTTTGGAGCTTCAGCTCAGATTTAAGGTGAGTAAAGTAACCATGAGATGGGCCCCGGGGCCTTCAGCCCCCCCCCAGGGCCGCCACGCCCCCCCCCGTGGACTCACCCATCCGTGAAGCCGCAGGACGCCGGCGAGCTGTGGTAGACGGGCGACGGGTTGTTGCTGCTGCTGCCGCTGCTCCCGCCACCGCCGCCGCCGACCACGGTCACGCTGGGCGCGTCGGGCCAAGGAGAGCACTGGAAGAAGACCCGGAAGGTTCTGATGAACAAGACGCCACCAGAGGCGCCTCCTAAGAACCCGGTGCTCCAGGTGGTGGTCACATGACCTGGGTGACCCCTAAAGGACCCGCAAACATCTGCCTGTCACGAGCAGTTCGGAGACCGGCCGCCAGGGGGCGCCATGCCGGCACCACGCTGGGCCTCCTGGGCCCTTCTGAGGCTCCGGCGAGGCTCCCGACGCGCCG
>CAJVRN010000216.1:9980000-10015000 GCA_911728415.1 Lagocephalus sceleratus | reverse complement strand
CTGCTGCCGCCCGCGCTCAGATTATCCTTTGGCGGAGGGGAGATTAGTAACAGGTCATGTGACATTCTTCCGAGGTTAATGTTTACGTGTCTCGGCACTCGTAAATGGATGAAGAGCAGACCCCGTGGAAGTCAAATCAGAGGGTTCACGCAGGGCCAAACACCAGACGAGCCCCGGATCGGTTCCATTCGGCTTTATTTCTAGAGCAAACATGTTCTTTACAAGGTTGCAAATCTATCACAGGTGAAAGTCGACCAGAAAAAAAACAAAAAAGAAAACCCAAATGTGAACCGTTGAACACTAAAACAAAAATATAAATACACAGAGGAGGAATATCTGATGGCCAACGGAGACGAAACGAAGACGTCTAAGGTACAACATGCATAGTGAAGAGTGTGCGATGACCCGGCCGCTGGCGGGCGCCACCTCCTCAGACGGCGAGACAGACGGGCTCTCACGACTTTTGTTCAATTTCGGTGTCGGAGGGAGATCGGAAATGTTCCTACGATGACCCGATTCATTTGCTACAGCTCGACCAATTAAAGGGCCTTTTAGTGTACGGCTGAACCGAGTTAAAGGGATGAATCACCCAAAGACGAACGCTCCTCGCCCCTCGAGGTCCAGACGTCGTTCTGGGTCTCGGGCAATTACAGTGTTGCATCAAAGACCTACACGGAAGTGACTCCTGGTCTGCTCCGTCCCCATGTTGAAGCCGTTGAGCGAAGAGCCAGCGGGATGTGGCGCCCCCAGCAGGCCGACGGGGGGACTGCAGCCGAGATGCAGCGTCCCAAAAGTTGTGTCTAACAGGCACCCGGAGACGCCGCGGCGGCAGCAGCAGCGTTAAGGCCCGCTTCCTTTAATAGAGAGGTGTCCCCGTCGATATGGCGGCGAGGAGATAAAAGATAAAAGAAGATGAAAGGAACTTGGACCGACAGCCAGGGTGTGTCCCTGAAGGTCCCCATGGGTCCAGGACAGCTGGGAGTTCCTCCTCTGGTCCGAGAGGCTTCTCAGGTGCAGCCTGAAGCTGGAGGGCTCCGAGGTTGGTTCGTTAGTGGCCGTCTTTAATTAATTAAGGGCCTTAAAGACCCTTGAAAGGGAGTCAGTGGGGTCACATGACCGTCGTGGTCACATGACCCCGGAGCCCTCTGATGGAGGATGGTTGTTCCGGCCTGACAAAGACGGCGTCTGTTGACTCTCAAACCAACGGGGGAGGGTTTAACCAAAGACAGATGGTCTATCAGAGGACCCCCCCCCAATGGGTAAACGCGCACTCACGCCCAGGTTGACGTGGTCACGGGCCTTTGTCTCGGCGACGACCCTCGCTGACGGCTGATAACGAGGCGACCCACCGCGGCCGCGGCCTTTGAAGGGAAACGGCCTCAACGCGTCGGGACCCAAGAAGCCTCTCAGAGTAGAGGGGGGGGGGGGCGTCCTCCGGTCTCTTTAACAGTCCAGTTGAAGCTTAGAGAACAACCGCTGTCATGGAAACGGACAACAAAACATCTGTATTTGTTATTTTGGGGGGGGGTGAAGATGAATTGCTCTTGTTTGAGGCACCGGCCCACAGAAGATGATTACAGTAGCTTTGTTGACTTAAAAAAACAAAAACAAACAAACAATACTGACTTTTCGTTCGTGACGCTTCAACAGTCGCCGACTTCAACGCTAAAACGAGAGCCGTCTGATGATGTCACAAGTGCACTTTCACAGCCAACGAAACCAACTGCGCTCTCTGAAAGCAGAATCGGGGCTGGTGCCCGCCGAGTGTGCCAACATGCGCGTTAAACTGATGTGTTTGCTTCTTCTGCTCTGGCTGTAGAGAGTATGTACAAAACGGCCAACAGACCAACACTGTATATGCGCGGTTATAGGTTAAGACCACTGGGGGCGCTGTTGCGCAGCCGCCCACCCCCCCGACAGTTACAGCGCTGGGCGCCCCCCCGGTCGGGCGAAGGAGGCCCGCGGAGTCCCCTCAGCAGAGCTCCAGCGCAGGCGGGCTCCCGTCGGATCCAGTTGAAGACAAGTTTAACTGTACACGTTGAAAGGAAAGGATTGTCAATGCCCCCCCCCCGAGCCACCACCTTATTGGGATGGAGGGGTCTGCGTGCCCCAACGGTCCTAGGGGCCCGGGTGTCCGGAGCCTTGCCCCCCCGACAGGGCCACCCAAGGCAAACAGGTCCTAGGTGACAGAACCGGCGCCGTGATGAACTTTGGTCTACTTTTCCTGGTTGCGGGTCACTGGGACCTCCATCTGGATCCAAGCCTGGGGGCGGGGGCCCACAGGTGGTGAGGCCTGCACCCATGGGGACCCCCCCTCTTCGTATGGGCTCACCACCCATGAGAGGGACCTGCAACATGAGGTGGGCCTTGATGGGCGAGAGGTTCCGCTCAGTTGGACCCACTTCAAAGCAGGGCTTGGGTTCTCCACCCAGCTTCCTTGAGAGGAGCCTGGGGGTCCGGGGTGGTGGGGGGGGGGTCTCCAGGCTCTGGGGTCACAAGGCTCCTTGGTGGCAGGGCTCCAGGGGCGGATAGGTTCCTTAAGGGTCTGGATGTCATGGGGTTAGGGTTAGTCAGACATGGAGACAGGGCCTCTGGACTGGAGGTGGGGGTCCCAGTCTTTAAGGAAGGGAACCGAGGGTTGTGTTCCAACTACAGGGGACCACAGTCCTCAGCCCCCAGTGGAGGACTTTAAGTATCACGGGGTCCCCACGAGTCCGGGAAGAATGGAGCGGGAGATGGAGAGGTGGGTCGGGGGTGCAGAATCGGTCTGTGGTGGTCCTCGAGGAGCTGGGCCAGGAGGCAAAGCTCTCCGTTTACCAGTCCATCTACAATCGACCCCCCCACCAGCAGGGCAGTGACCAAAAGCATGAGGTCACCGATCAAAGTGGTAGGCATTTGAGATTGGGCGACAAGCTCGGTCATTTGGGGGGGGTCTCAGCTCCTCTACACCTCCCTGGGGAGGTTTTCCAGGCACGTCCCACCAGGAGGCCTCAGGGAAGACCCAGGACACACCGGAAGATCTAGACCTCCCAGCTGGCCTGAGAGTCCCTCGAGAAGGATCTTCTTGATGAAGATTGGGCCTCTCTGTTTAGGCTACTGCCCCCCCCCCCCGACCCCCAACCCGACTCTGGTTAAGCAGCAGAAGATGGATGGATGGATGGATGAACGCTGAAGAGTTACAAAGTTAAATAAATTAAAAGGATTGAGCCACTGAACCTGAACTTAAATTTAAACATTAAAGTTATTAAATTAACTAATGAGTTTATGATAAATAAAACAATTAAAAACGCTCGTACACGTAAGATCAATTCTTCTGTCGCGTTCTTCCCTTACACGTTTGGTTTGGACGCTCCCCTGAACCATCACTGGGCCAGCCAAATGAGCAACATCTGTCAACCTCTGGCAACATCACAGCTCCACCACCACGCCTTCCCGGGCGAAAGGCGGCGTGGAAGAACACAAAAGTGCATTTCCCTCGAAAAAAAGTGCTCTCTCTCTCCCTCTCTCCACCGGTCCACAAACCAACTCACAGTTACATTCATGAGTTCCTATAGTGACGGCGGGGGGGGGGAGCTGAACTAAAACGGTGTCTCCAGAGGAAGAGCCCCGAGGAGCGGATGCCGTCTTCCGCCGCCGCCCGATCCGCGCGCCCGCCCTGGCCGTTAGCTCTGCGTGGAGACGTCCGAGGAGCTGCTGCTGTTGCTGTTGGTGGTCTGGGCTCGCTTGATGTACAAGTTCAGCAGCTTCATCTGGAGAGACACGAGAGGACGACTGTGGAGCGACGGCAGCACCGATGGGGGGGGGTGTGCTTTTAAATGAGGATGAACAGCTCAAATGAAATCAGTAGCAAAGAAAAATGAAGAGTGAGAAGAGGAGGGTTGGGGGTCAGGACCCCCCACACACACACACACACACACACACACACACACACACACACACACACACTTGCATAACTCACAAACAAGTGTTTTAAAAATCAAAAACCTTTGCTTCAATAATTGGCTGACCAGCTTGAACCAGTTCTAGAAATTAAAACATTGGTGGATGATAAGGCCCTACATCTGCTGCATCTGTGTGTGTGTGTGTGTGTGTGTGTGTGTGTGTGTGTGTGTGTACCTTGCTGCCCGTGAGCTGTGTCAGGTGGGGCTTCAGGTCCTCACCAATCACCGAGTAGATAGCCACCAGACAGAACACGCTGGCCTTGCGAACGCTGCTCTCTGTGTTGTCATAGCCCTGCGGAGACGTAAGGCAGCATCAGGGGCCGCGCACACGCCGCCGTGCACGCACGCACACACACACGGGGGGTCAGTTGGAACGTGGGAGGAGCCGCTGGGGCAGCAGAGTGTATGTAAACATTTCCAGGGACAAATAAGGCAAATAATTTCCACTGTCCAAATATGCACATTGTCCAAATAAGCCTTTTTGGAGCTGACCGACGTTTTTGCTGCTGCAGTATTTTTTTTTCTCTCCTCCGCCTCTGGACTTCAAACCAAAACGTTTGAGGACAAAATGAAAAAAAAAAAACAAACAAAAAAAAAAACTGCGGGTTTTAAAAGTAAAAGTTTTATTCTGTCTGTCTGAAGTCTCCCACGTGTGAGCAAACCCTCTGACAACCCGAAAACGTGCGTTTAAAAGCCGAACCCCCCCGCGCTGCTTTGAGGAGCCGCCGGCTCGAGCTGCTGTTGTTGAAAGCGTTTACTCCGACTGCAGCGAGTCCTGCGACGCAGTGAAAGACGCAGCTGATTCAGACTCAGCGGGCTTTTTTTAACGAGTCAGAAAACGACGGGTGCCGCGCTGCCTGTTATTTACCGTCAGTGAATTCTGACGCCACGCTCAAACACTCGACCTTCCCCAACCCGTGATCTTCAGAACTAAAGAGCTATCGAGCCTCCCCGTCTACAGCGCCAGCTCTTCAGACCTGCAGTAGTCCGGGGATGATGTCGGGCAGCAGCTGCACCAGGGCCTCCTTGGGGATGCGTTCAATGACTTTGGTTTGCATCTTAATGGCAGCCAGGTTGATGGGGTAGTCGGCCGTCTGCACGATGGGGCACAGCACCTTGATGCACTGCTCTGAGTGGATGGAGCCAGCCAGCGTGGACGCCGCCTCCTCAGCCGCACGCACGACCTGAGAGAGACGGATGGCAGAATGTACCGACCCACGGGGACGACCCAACGACAACAAAACGCTCTCGCACCTCCTTGTGAGAATCTTTGTGCGCCTCCAGCGTCTTCATGATGGTCAACTCCGCGTAGTTTTTAAATCGGGCCGGCTGGTTCTTGAGAATCTCTTTCAACACCCGCAGGGCCAGCGCGCGGATGGTGTGCTGGGGTGGAATACATAAATTAAAACAAAACATCAGAACTCAAACAAGGTGCTGACAAACCCCGAGCAGAGGATGCCTACGTCTTTGTCTCCCAGCGTCTCCAGCAGGAGGAGGAGGAAGGTTTTAAAGTGCTCGTCCCACACGGCCAGGTTGTCTTCTCGGGTGATCTTCAGCAGCTCCACCAGGGCGCCCTTCCGCTCCTCGGAGCGCTCGTTGTGATTGGACAGTTCCTTTAGCAGGTCAGCTACCATGTCTGAGTGGTCCTGACCAACTGAGAGAAAACGTCCCTTCAGTTCAATGTCAAAACTTTTACAGTCACATGACTATAAAGAAGAAAAAAGGTATTCCTAAAAAAAGATTAGGGCCATTTGTCGGAATCAATTTAATAGCAGGATTTGGAATTTAATTAAAAAGCAGAACTAAACTCAAACACTAATTTCTGAAGTGGCCTCAACCTTATTTTACAGAGAGGTAAACAGGAACTAAACTTATGAAAGAGTCAAGTCATTCCACCACCGAGCTCAACATGTCAGAGGTTCTGATTCTATCTGAGGAACCGCACATGTGAGAAGACACAGAGGACCTGGAGCGAGTGGGTACGGAGTGGAGAACATCAAACTTTCATTAAAAAAGTGATGAAACGACAAACATGAACGACGGGTGAAGTGAAGGAGACGTCAGATAATCAGCTCAGTTTGTGGGCTCGGGCGGAGGGAGGCATCTTTACCGGAGGCAAACGCCTTGGGCAGCACCAACTTGTTCTCACCACTTTCCTGACGTCGGCCTGGAGGAGGATGAGGGAGGGGTTTGAGGAGGAATGGAGACGAGAGACAGAGGGGAGGGCGCAGAGGAAATGATGTTATGATGACTGGAACAGCAGCTGCACGCTCACAAGGTTGTGGTCAACACGCTGTCGTATCTTTACTCCGCGTCGTGAGCAAACACGTCGCTGCTCGCTGTGTGAAAACTCAAAGCTGGAGACGAATAATCCATATTCATGTGTCCGCGGCCGCGTACACAGCGGAGGTGAGAATTAGAGAGTCTGAAGGTTGGATGGTGCTCACGCCCGACAAATGGGACTGACGACCGCTCGTGTAAAATGGTGAAAAAACACAAAACACCTGACACTCACAAATGAAGCTCCAGACAATAAACTACAAAAAAAACAAGTGTTCAAGGGTTTTCTTGGTTAACTTCCACGTGAACTCACAGTCACGGAACTGCTCCACGTCGTCATCGAAGACGGCCTCCTTCAGGGCGCTCTTGTCGTACGTGCAGATGGTCTCCCCGAAGCCGTACGGCGTGAACTCACGGGTGCGCGGCCCAGAGAAGGAGCGGGGCGATGGCGTGTTGAGCAGCGAGGTCTTGTTGTCCAAGGCGGTCCTCCCCCCTTCGACCACATCTAGACCCAGGCGCGCGTCGGAGCCTGGAGAAGACGCTACGCCTTCACGTCCGGCCTGGGAGGCAAAAAACAGGAATGAATCTGTAACCATCCAAACCTGAAACATGACACGTAGAGGCAGAGACAGCTAATATGCAGCTGTAGGTGAGTTCTGAGGACGCGCTGCTACAGGTCGGCTCAGTCATTGATATCTTCAGTGAGAGGCAGAGGACCATAGAGGCCCCTGTGCTTAGAGTGGAGAGGACGATAGAGAAGTACTGAGGGGCCTCAAATGCTGTCAGGAACGAGGGAAACAACGACCTCTTCTGGCACAGCTTGATAAAACTTTTAAACCACGAAATAGATTTTATTTATGCATTTTAGAGACACTCAAGCAGGCATGAGCTCTCTGGGGTCCAGAGGTTCAGTGGTGTGGGGCGGAGCCAGATCGTGGGAGGCGTAGGGGAAGCTGGAGGAAGAGTCTGTAGCTATTGTAACGATAACCGCTGCAGCCGTAACCATCAGAACACAGGTTCTTTCTGTTGGGGTGAAATCGACTCACCGCATCGTCCCTCTTGCCCTCCGGTCTCATGGGCTCATTCAGGTCTTCCTGGCTCCGATAGCTGAAGCTCTGAATGGCCTCGGTGACGCCGCGCAGAGAGCTGTAGATCTCCTCCGAGTTCATGTTCTCGGTGTCGTACTCCATCATGCTGGACAGACGACAAACACACAGTGGGTGGAAAACACATTGGAATGTTGCAGCTTTTTAAAACCACATCAAATCATAAATGTCAGAAACAGAATTTATGTTCCAGGTGGACTTTTCACTGAATTAGTTGCTGTTACAGTTACAGTACTGAACTGCTTCAACAGTACTGCAACTGTGACCTGATTGCTCTGCTTGTTGAAAATGTTAAAATTGAATTCCTAGGGTAGATTATTGATAACTAAGACACAACAGAGGAGGCAGAATTGAACATTAATTAGACTGATGTTAACACAGGGAGGGCCTGGTTGACATAACGGTGTCCTCCGTTTCAGTCCGCCTCTTTACCTGGGTGAATATGCTCTGCGCAGGACCCTGAGGGAGGGGGCAGCAGGGGTGGCGTGGGGTGGTGGAGGAGGAGGAGGGGCGGGGGGTTGCTTTGATAGGCCATCGACACCCCAACCCCACAGCCGACTGTAGCCACAGAGCAGCCAGCAGGGAGAGATGCAGAGAGGAGCGGAGGGGCAAAGAAAAGAGGACGGAAATCAGCGGAGGTAGAGGACAAGACGAGAAGCAGGAAGAGAGAGAAGGAGAAGACAAACTAGTCCCACTGATGTTCATTCAGGTGGGGGCAGTGTTAAGAAGCTGAACGCCACAGAATGAAGACCCCACACGGTCAGGTGAGCGCAGGCTGACCTCGGCTGTATTAACCATGTTCTGCAGATCGAGATAAGTGAGGCTTGAGGCCGACGAGCTGCTCAGAAAGAACGCACGCTCTAATCAAACACGGCCAATCACGGGCTGCACCGATCAGCAGACACTAAAAATACTCCGGCATCAAAGAGCCGTCTTATCACGGTTTACAGCACGGCTGTTGTCAAAGGCAGTAAATACCGCAGCTGATTAACATGTTTTGTAAGATGTGTTTAAGTTGGCCCTTTTTTACACACGAGTTACACAACAGTGCAGCGGCAGAGTGTGTGTATCGGTCAGACACACACAGAGGTTCCGCGACCTGCTCCTTCAGCATAACTGTTGTTCAGTGGTGTAACTGGAGGTAAACATTAACGCGCGTCCTCTCTGAGCCTCTCAGCCTCGGCGACGTGTTCGTCGGGCACGTGGTCGCGGACGAGCGGACGAGCAGATCGACCGGCGGGCGGTTCAAACACACTCGGAGGGGAAAAGGTGGGTGTGGCCGGTGATGCACCTACCTTGGGGAGAGTCCTCCGTGGGAGCAGTTTGTTGGGGAGGTGAGAGGGCTGGTCCTGCTGGGGGCGTGGCGCTGCGGCGTCCGGCCAATCGTGTTGCTCGGGGATCCCTGGAGGGCACGATGCTTTTTAAAAGACAATAACCTTCGGGCGTTTCCGCAGCTGCAGCATCACATCGTCCGAGTCACCGGCTGACTCACCACGCCGCCGCTGGTGTTGCTGGAGTTCTTCAGGTGGCTGTGGAGCAGTTTGGTGGCCCCGTCCTGGAAGGTTTTGGGCAAAGCTCCCAGCAGCATGGTGAACTCGGGAGTGTTGAGCTCAAACAAAGAAATAAGCACCACCTGAGCGGCCTGCGGGTACAAAAATTCAGCTTAGGAGAAGAACAAAGAAACGAGGCCCCTCTTTCTACAGACGCTTTAAATAAGACGAGCTTCAGACTCAACACTGTAGTCACACGACAGCAAATCACGATACAGAACGTAGAGGATTTGTTTAGTTGTAGATCCTCCACCACAGAGGACCAGGCTGGGGCAAAGATTACCGATAAAAGTAAAACATTTTACGTTACAACTGTAAAAAGAGCGTTTCTGTTTAAGCAGCATTCAGTGAAAAACCATTCAAGACGTTGTTGCCGCAGCGTGTCGGCATGCAGATGAGTGGAGATCAAACACGGAGGAGGTTGTTAAAGTGTGTTCCTGCTGCAGCTCCAGATGCTTCCTGATGAACCAAACAGTCATTCAACCCCTGCTTCTCTTTATTTGACTGCCCCAGTGGAGTTTTCCACTATTATATGTCAACAACACTGTAATAACATAATAGCATAGTGAAAACTAAAACTGACCTTCATGTCCATTATCTCTAAATTGCAATTAATATAAGATCATTTGTAGAGGAACTCGAGTGTTAAGTTGCATGCAGGAGGGTGGGAGGGTGTTAGTGTGGGTCAGAAGATCCAAACACGTTAATCACAAAACACAGTTCCAGTCTGATTAAGTCAAACTGGGCGAGAAGAAGCTTGCTGTAAGTTGGTTTCCCGGTGGAAGACACAAGCTCAAATCAAGTCACTTTCAAGTCGCAAGGCAGGGACCGATGTTTAGGTTGTTACAGCAGACCAGCTGAAGCACAAACGCCGGTGAGAGAGAGCTTTCACGGCCTCAAAGTCGTCGGTTAGGTGTCGGGCAGGCGGAAGTGGGGGCGTGCTGAAAGAATCGTGTTGGAACAGGCGGTACCTGCTTACACCTTTCCTCCTGGTTGCCCTCAGCAGACAGTAACGCTGCACTGCTGGACCAGCCCGCTAGGTCCTCGCCCACCCAGTTCTGAAGGGTCTGGGCCAGAGGGGCGAGGCAGAGCGGGGGGGGGGGGGACATGGGCGGCAGACGGAACCAATTGTTAACGACAGAACGAAAGTCTTTCTGGGTTCAAAGGACAAATGGTCTGAAAACAAAATCATGTGAGGAACTTTCCGCTGATTTGAGTGAAAGTTGGTTGGGCCCAGCAGTGGAAAAGCAAACAGAGGAGAACATATACGGGGAAGGTAACGAAACACTGACCAAGGCCAAACAGCCAGTGGACGACTGAAGCCAGTCGCACACAGAACAACCGTGGGGCCGCTGCGCTCCTCGCAAATGAATCAGCTGATACTTCACCTCAGATATAAATCACTAAGCAGTGATTTATGCCATCATTATTTAATATTAGTGGTTTAAAAAGCAGAAAAACTTTTTTTTTTACATTTTATTATAATATCACAACCCGTTTATCCTAAAACTATAATCCTGCATATAGCTATATCGCTATAGCACAGTTTATCTAATTTTACTTTTTACAGACGTAGATTACGCTGACCTTGCTCCCAAGGTTTCAACCACTGATACGTGGGGAATGCAAGACTTTTCTGCACATGTTGATGGAATTTTACCGGCCCTGCCCCGTCACGAGGGTGGCCTACCTTCCTAACGTCAGAACTTTTGGGTTCGGTGGTCCACGTGATGATGCGCGACACAGCCAGGCGCGTTTCGCTGGAGTTCACAAAGTCCGTGGGGTCCATCTGCCGAGCCAGAGACTCGATGTACTTCAAGATGGTGACCTTGACCTGCAGAGACGACGGTCGGACATCGACGATTTAGACCAACGGCGCCGATGAGAGGAGCTGAGAGACGGGCGTTACCTTCAGGTTGGGTGTCTGAGTCTGATCGACGATGAACCTCATCAGAATGTTGAACTGTTGGTCAAACGGGAACGACTCCCTGACGAACAAGAAACATTTAAGCTTCCCAAGTTCAGCTACTAATGAGGTTTATCACATCATCGTGTTTGTTCATCAGATTTTTCTCTGCTTTTTAATTCTGTCACAGAACATTTAGGCCTTCGTTCTGAATGAATGAATGCGTTAGTCTTAATTGGATCTCTCAAAAATACGTGTTCATTTGTAAACAAAGCTGATTCTTTCACGGCCACAGGGCGTTCTGGTCTTATCTGTGAGGTTTGTTCCTCAGACCTTGTGATATCCAGCGCCTTCTGGACTTTGGCCTGAACGGAGCCCAGCAGGTCGGCCCCCATTTTCTTCAGCAGCTGAGTGAGCAGGACGAAGAGCCAGTCCTGCAGGTCCTCCCGGTGCACCGTGATGAAGTCCACCAGCGTCTCCAGGAACATGCTGAACACCTGAGAGACGCAGCTCAAACGTTAACACACCAGGACTAACGCCTCAACCGCAGAGATAAAGACCAAAACACACTCACCCTCTGTTGCAGCCGCAGCCGGGAAGAGCATGCAACGACAGACACTGTTAGATTAAAGCCGCCAGGATGTTGACTTCAATTTGTGTGTGTGCGTTGGTTACCTTGCTGTGAGGGTCTGCGAACATCCTTGTGAAGATTTCACAAAGACGCTTCAGCTCCACTCGGCTGTGGTGAAGAGAAGAAGGCAAAGGTTTTAAGCTCCCTACGCGGAGAGGATTACTATCAACACACTTTAGGACCTAATCTCTTTGTGAACGTCAGGCTTTGTTGCAGGAAGCTGAAGATTTGACACACTAGCAGATCTGCCAGAGACACGAGTCTCACCTCAGAATTCTTTGGCTCTTGAGGAGGCTCTGCAGGCCCAGCAGGCCCTCCTTCCTCTCAGACCAGTTGGAGCTGGCACAGTGGTTCAGGATCTCCGCCACGTCCTCCGTCTGTCGCAGGTAGTGCGGGATGCTGCCGTTTCTTGAGCTGTAAGAGCATTCCGAGCAGGCGCTGGAAGCGTCGCTGTTGGCGTCGTCGTCGGAGTACATGCCGGGGGACTCAAACCGCCGCCTCAGCGGCTTCCTCTGCAACATAAGAAGAGACCGTGAGGACAAACATGCGGGGTTATGGATGGTAAGCGGAATATTTGGGAGAATAAAAGCAGCCATGAGGCCAGAATCATTAGCACACCGAGTAGCCATGCAGCTTTGTTTAGACTTGCCTCATGTCACAGTCAAAGTGTTTTTAGAGCAAAGTAAAGGTCGTCTGAGCGGCGCCATGACAAATGCAAAGCAACAGGCCACACGTCAAAGTGTCAAGTGTTATTTCAACTCTTTGGGGGTGAAAATGCATGAAAAAAACACATCACAATAAGAAAAAAAAAAACATGAGGACACCACCCTAGATGCATCTGACACAAGCGTTCAATGCGTAAATAAATAATTAGGGGGCGTGGCATCAGCCAGAGTGATTTGTGCATGTTGATGATGTGGGAATACGAGCAGCCTGTACCTTATTCCTGGAGTCTCCTAACAGCTGAAATGGGGAAAAATAGTCAAGAGGGAAAAGATGAGAGAGAGCTGACAGGAAGCTACCGAAAGAGTCATTTCAACACTTTTATCTTTAATGACTTCAGCAGGTGAAATCCTGAGGAATAACCCCGTTTTGGGTATCGGTGCCTGTCTGTGCCAGATCTGCACACAACACTGCCCACTCAAACCTGAGCTCTTGGCCTCCCTCAGATGAAATTTGGGAATAAAACAGACAACAACCGCAGGCCACGGCGGCCCTGAGGACTCACCAGAGCATCAGCCACTGCTGCCTCGACCTCTGTGCCGGTGTTGAGGATCCTCATGGCGTTAACTGATGCAGAGATTCTGGCTTGATGAATCAGGCCGTATCGGTCTGTGTGGGAAGTGTGATGAAAGGAAAACAACACAGAAAGACGGTGAGTCAAACACATAAAAGAGATGAGCGCACATCGATCTGTCAGAGTGAATGCTGCTGCAGTAGTTTGGTTCTAGTTTTGGACCAGAGATGGATGAGCTGACTGCATCATTATGTTGCATCATCATTTCTTTGGTCTCTAGAACCTTTGAGCAACCTTTGACCTCTCCTTTAACTTACCATGTTCAGACTCAGCTGCATCTACAGTCTCCTCCAAACACATCACCCCGTTATCAAGCAGCTTCCCTCACAAACCTGCATGTATGAGCTTGTGAAAGCGTTTGTACGTACGCTGGGACTGGGAGCCCACTTTGGCCTGGCTACGCCCCCTGCTGTCCATCTCCCTGCTGCCTGAGCTGGGCCTCCTGGAGTCAAGGTGGCCTGGACAACAAAGGGAATAACAGATTTAAACCAACGTGTTCACTCCCAACCCTGAGCAGGAGAAGAAGTCTGAGGAGACACCGGATGGTGGGCGACACCCTGAAAACACTACTGAGCTGTAGTTTACCCCATGAGCGCATCGTAATACCGTAACACATCTACAAACTACAGGAAATGGGTATAATGGTAGGACAAACCAGTGACATCATTATGTCAGTCCCAAGCTCAGATACATGTAAAATTTGATAATTGTGGATAATGATACATCTTCTGCTTCTCTGCCTGTATGTTATAATGAGATTGTCTGTGAATGCAGCTTGTCGTTACAACTCGTATCGTTACAACTCGTCTCGTATCTCCACCACTACAATAAAAGAAGAAGACGTGCTTCTTAACCTCAGACTATATAAAAGACAGGCGAAGTCTTCTGGGCTGAAGTGAAGCCCCTTGGAGGTGACTTCACCTGCAACACCACCAATATTCTCGAGGCAGGCGGTCAAAAGCCCTAAACCTGGGCACAAAAACCAAAATATCAGAGAGTGAGCAGTTTAACGGAGAACTGCTGAAGAAAGAAGACGACCAAAAAAGGAGAAGAAGTGATCGCACTCAACTCTACTTTGGAAAAAGATGAGGTAAACGCGCATCACCTGCAAAAAGACAAGCAGGATTTGATCAAGAGAAAAGTTATCGAGACAGAGATCATCTGCCTGAGGAACACGCTGCTAAGTCTGGCAAAAAAAACAAAAAAAGAAAGAGCTATGAAGTAAAAACCCGGCAGAGAAATGAAGTTCTGTCTGACAAAACTGAGAGATCAGTCATGATACAGGACGATCTGACAGCAGCTCAGAGAAATGACTCAATATGGAGATTAGAGCCGAACGGCTGCGAGGGGAAACAAAAGATCTGATGGACGTTTATGAGCACCTCCTAAAGAAAAAGAAGAAACACGGCCTCTTCAGCTTCTTCAAAAAGAGGAAAAAAAAGAATTCTGCTCAGAAACGTGTCTGAGGAAGAGGCGCAGATGTCCATGAAGATCGAGTCTCCCCCCCTAACCTCTGGTTACTGTGGGCTCTCTGACTGCTCCTGCTTCAGTTAATAACCCCCCCAACACACACACACACACACAGATACACACACACACACACACACACACACACACCACCACTACAACTAGATTCAGGTCTTGTAGGAAACACTGTTCTACTTCGTAATTCTCACTCTTAATCTTGAAACAACATCTAAAGTGACAATTCAACCATGACAACACGACTTCCACCATCAATATGAAAACAAGACAACGTCGTGCATGCACACAGAAGGACAACCGGGCAGAGACAGAGCGACCACAGACACCAACAACAGGAGGGAGGCGTGTGTGAGCGTGTGCCGAGGTCACGACCCCGTCTGGAAGAGGGAGCGCTGTTAGCCGCCGGCCGAGCGGTACTCACCCAGGGGGCCGAAGCCCCGAGCGGGGCTGGTGTCGCGGCTGCTCTCGCGACTGCAGTCCTGACTCATGCTGGGGCGGGGGATGCGGCTCCGGGCTAGCGTGCGTCAGAGGAGAGCAGCAGGGAGAAGAGTTTTAGCACACAGACCGGCGGTGGAGGCGGGTTAGGCGGGGAGGTCAGCGTGCAGTCGGGGGGGGGTGTGGTCACGTATGATGACGATGAGGGGCGACAGAAGGAAGAAGGAGCGCGGCAGGCAGACAGAATACCCCCGAACGTGATGGTGGTTTACACAAGTCCACCAGAAAGGGTCATGATTGAATCAGTCATTGATAAAGACGCTGATGTTCTGGGCTGGTTTTAGACGCGCTCATTCATCTGCGGCGTCAACGCGAGTTGCAGCACCATCGGGGAACCTCAGGAGCGATTCGCAGGCCCCGCAGGTCGACAATTCAGTCAACAGCAACAGCTCGCCCAACACCTCAGCTCGATTAACGAAAACAAACAGAGAGGAACGAACGAGCCCCTCCGGTGGAGGTTTACCCTGAAGCCCGAGGCTCTCCTGTGGAAGCGAGAGATTCAACGAACACTCAAAAATGCCACGAAAACGATGCAAATAATGCGGGCTGAGGCAACATGGAAGATACGGTCGTCAGGAAACAGAAGACAGAAAGAAACTGGAGAAAGCGTCATGGGGGACAAATGCTCCTTGCAGTCACATCGCAGAAAAACAACCAATGTCGCATGCTGGTTCAGCTGCACTACTGCCGCTACGCCGGGCGCCCTCTCAGAGAGGGGGGGTGAACTAAGGGGGGCTCCGGTCATGCAAGTCACCTGACTGGCTGTGGGGGTCGGCAGCAGAGAGGGCGCTGGTGGAACGGGAGTGACGTCGGGAGGCTGTGAGGTCGGCGGAGGGCGGGGGACAGGTGGGAAGAAGAGGGGTTAGTGACCCAAAGTGCACATTAACGCCAGCGTCGCAGGAGAGAGGAGCCTCGCTCACATGCAGGTAACGCGACGTTCGCTCGGGTTTTAAAAGACAACGGGTTTCCTCAACGGTTTTCATTTTAACCCTTCAAGTGTTTTGTTCTATAAACACAAAACGGTGCGTGTGCAGCGGGTCACGATTCAAGAGGAAACTGGGTCTCAGATGACACACAGATGTCTGCATACGTGTTCAGCTTTGGACTCGGGCAGCTGGATTTGGATGATAAAGATCCTGAGTTGTTTACAGGTTAAGGTGCGGTTATATTCGCGATGACATTGAGGATGCGTCTGAGGAATGTGAGCACTTAACCTGATGTTTCCATCACATAAGAATATCGTACGCCGTCTGTATCGTTTATTATTGAGCTCCTGTTATGACTGGAGCCTCTCTATATTATTTAGTTGCATCACTAAATGCGCTGGTGCGCAGTGGCGAACCAGGCGTGCATTAGAGGTTGAGTGTGTGTTATTAGGTTATCTAAACTCCTCGTCTTGGAACGTGTGAGTGATTGTAGAGTCCATTATCATCACCGCTCTAAGTATTACAGACAGGTTGTTAGGTACACTCAGTCAAAACTCTTATTTATTTTCACCCTGTCACAGAGCATCCTCATCCTGCTCCCTCTCCTTCCTCACTCTAAAGACCTCCATTTAGATTACTGATGTTTTCAATGACTCCATTATAAGAGCTTAAATCGGCTCCCTGCCTCCATGTTTACTCTCCCCAACAACTACATCTGAATACGAGGAGCACTGTAGAACCCTTTGAAGATCAGGATTTTGTGTAAAAGAAGAGACCACTGTCATCTGGAAACAATATAACATGACTTCAAAGTAGCAGCTGAGGCAGCATCAGTTTTTAGTCCCAACATTAAA
This sequence comes from Lagocephalus sceleratus, assembly GCA_911728415.1. NCBI lineage: Eukaryota > Metazoa > Chordata > Actinopteri > Tetraodontiformes > Tetraodontidae > Lagocephalus > Lagocephalus sceleratus. The sequence goes on along the minus strand of CAJVRN010000216.1, from coordinate 9,998,529 downwards.
CAGTCAGGTTCTCACTGACGGAACATGAAAATCACACTTTCGCTGAACAGGATCCCAAACTTTTTGGAGTCAGAGGTGAAGTAAAGATGGAGTATTCAATCGTGAGCTGATAGAACATGCTTAAGTTCAAACCGCAGCAGTATCATCTACAGAACAACTCCCATCTGAAGAGAAACATATAAAACACACAAAAAGGATATGATGCTTTCTACACTTCCAGCAACTAACAGTTGCTTTGATTGTTTAAATTCTAATTTTAATGCAGCCAATTTAAAAAAAAAGGTATTGTCTAGAAAATGCATTTAATAGATGCGACAACCAAATTCGAAAATTCGGTTTACACTGTAAAAATAGACCTAGAGGATGGCGTGCGTGCACACAGAGGAGCGGGCGGAGACAACAGGAGGGAGGCGCGTGTGAGCGTGTGCCGAGGTCACGACCCCGTCCCGGCCGCAGGCCGAGCGGTACTCACCCAGGGGGGCGAAGCCCCGAGCGGGGCTGGTGTCGCGGCTGCTCTCGCGACTGGTGTTGCGGCTGCAGCCCTGACTCATGCTGGGGCGGGGGATGCGGCTCCGGGCTAGCGTTGCGGCAGAGGAGAGCAGCAGGGAGAAGAGTTTTAGCACACAGGCTGAACGTCGGGACGGCGAGTTAGGTGAGGAGGTCAGTGTGCATTCGGGGGGGGGGGGGGGCAGGAGGAAGGAACAGACACTTATGGAAAAAATGACTTAGTTTTATGCAAAACCATCAAATAAGGTGATAAATAATTAAACCCTTGATAAAGGGGACGCTAGAAGAGAAGAGCACTCTTGGGAGAATTCCAGAAAAATCATCTACCAGAGCTTCAACATCAGTTTTTCATGAAAAGCAAGGAAGCATGGACAGAAAATTGTATTTTTATAAAGTGGTCCCTCGTTTATCGGGGGTCACGTTCCTGAAATGACCCGCGATAGACGAAATCCGCAAAGTAAACAGCTTTAATTTTTAATTATTTTACATGTTTTAAGGCTGAAAACCCCCTAACCACACACTTTTATACACTTTTATCACAGGCTTTAACATTTTCTCACTAAATTTAAACACTCTCAAAGTTCAAAACTTCTTCCTCCTCCTTTTGGGTGAGACCGCAGGTGCATTCTCTCCTGCAGTTCGTTTCATCAAAATTATAGTTTTATTTTCAGACCAGAAAACTTTAAATTTAAACTTAAAGCTTAAAAGTTTCGGGTAGAAAACATACAGCCCTTCACAGCCACACTGCTGGATTGAACATGGATAGACGTGAACCGTGATACAGCGAGGGACCACTGTGTGTGCAGTTTTCTTTTAACTTTGAATGAGATGACAGAAGAGAAGCCAAAGTTCTCCTGTACAGGAGCCCGACACTGATTATTGGTCTTTTTAAATGGCTAAAAATATAATAAACTGTGGCGTTAATATATGAACATCGTTTCCCCTCGACTGTTTCAACCACAATCTCAAAGTAGAGATAAACAAACACAGATCAGCCCTGACTTCCTGTGTCGCTGCTTCACTCATCAGGAAGTTGAGAATGAATTTCCGTGTGTGTGTGTGTGTGTGTGTCCAGTGAACTCCAGCTGTTAGCTCATAGGCGGGGCTCAGAGGCTCCCAGGTTCTTCAGGTTCTTACCTTGGCCCAATCGGCTGGGGCTGGTCTCGCGGCTGCAGCCCTGACTGCGAGGGATCCGGCTGCGCTTGTCCGCCACCGAGGCGGAGGACGCCGCCGCGGGGCGGGACACGCGGCCGTAGCCGCTTTGGCCGAACAGCTTTCCTGGCGAGCTGGAGCGACTGCCGGCTGAGAAGTCAGAGACACGCGACCGTGGTCAGACAATAAGGACATGGACAAACGTCAAACACCTCCAGTGATAACGCTGAGAATTAGTGGCGTCTCTGCTTCAGAGAACCTTTTAAAATGCTAAAACATCCAGAAATAAGAGGTGAATAGTAAATAAACCACAAAACCATCACATATTCATGCCCTTCTTTTGGATTAAAGACGTTTTAAATGACCCAGGGGGCCCCTGGGATCCCTAATTCAAACAGAATAACAGGTCCTCACAGGGAAGTGAAGAGCATGGTGTTGTAATGGAGACACACAGCGAGGGCTTTGTCTATGAAACCATTTACTGGGACAAAAAATGAAAGAAACAAACAGCTCCTCCACCAGCGAAAAGACAGAAAACCAAATAGCCGGAACCAACACGTCTGACACCAAGCTGCATCTGGGACCGTGTGGGGGAGGGGGGGCACTAAATCAAAAGCTGTGACGGGTACAACATGCTGCTGCTGCTGTGTGGGTAAAAAAAAAAAAACAACAGAAGGAAAAAAAAAGGCCAAAGGAACCATCGTGCAAAGCTCGGAGGGCTACGTGAAGCCTCGAGGGTGGGACTGGACGAGGCTGAGGCCTTACCACTGATGGGATTGGCTGATCTGGATCCTGGGTGAGGGAAGCGATAGGCAGGACAGGGTGGAGATCGAGAGCGGTCAAAATGATAGACAGGGTTATGTTTCTCCTTTGGTTTTTTTTTGGCATGCAATCTGGATGACTGAAGGTGTCATCAATGTAGTCTAAAGACGCACAGGAACACAGAGTAACCATGCACGTGACATGTGCACAAATATGCAACAATTTAGGAGTTTCTTATGATAAATATGAGGTGTACCATGTACTTAGTATGGTCTCTGGTCATACTAAAGCACTGATGTATTGGTGTGTATGTACATACGCTGGGACTGGGACACCACTTTGGCTCGACTACGCCCCCTGCTGTCCATCACCGGGGTGCTGGGCCCCCCCGTGCTGCCCGAGCTTTGCCTCCTGGTACGAACGCGACCTGGACGTCAGAGAAGAGAGCGCGGAGAGGCGGAGAGTCAGCTTTGATGGGACAGACTACAGCAGTGTGCTCACCCCCAACCCTGGGCAGGAGGAGTCGTCTGAGGAGACAGACTGATGAAGACCTGGATGGAGGTGGGTGACACACACCCCGAACACACTCGAGAGGGGAAACACACCAACGGAGTAATCTGACTTAAAACATGAGCTGAGTCGTACTTCAGCCTGTGAGCACAATCAGAGGACATAAAGCTACACCGTGATACCATAACATCCACAAATTACTGGAAACACACAAATATGGACAAAATGATTAAGGATTTCTTGTACAAGATAAAATAATATAATTTTATATATAAGAGATACAATTAAATGAATTAAATCCATAAATATGTGTGTGGTAATGTTTGGTATGTCATAATATGTACACACAGGGCAGGTCAATACTGTAAAAATAAAACCAAAAGTAAGTCCCACAATGAAACAGAACATGTTTTGTGTTGTAGTCTTTCATAACTTGGTCAGCACGTTTGATAAAAACGAATGTTTCCAGTAGAAACGCCAACATATCAATACTACACTGGCTGCATATCGTCACGTGTCCCTGCACTTCGCTTCACACTTCCAGCGTAATAAAAGCAGCGCAAGGCACCAGACAGTCCACTTTTATGAATCGCTGGTTCAAAATCCACAAAACTGGGAACCATAAAGTTTTGCAGCCGGTGGAAAGATTTTTTTAAAAAAAACCCACTATCTGGTTTTAACAGAGGAAGTGTCATCTGCATCCTTCGGGATACGGTGATTTAATGGACTGCCAACACATCTGATCCCATGTTTGTGAGCTCTTGACTTTAGTTACAGTTTATACGCAACAGTCAAACTGGAGCATTTTTTTTATTGGCAGATCGATTGGTCGATTGTTATAAGAGGGGATGGAAAGAGTTTTGGGGGTCACAGTCGGGAGGAGGTCCATGCAGACAGTCCATGCAGAGCTCTACATAAGGAACAACCACTGGGGAAAGAGAGAGGGTAACAGAAAGAAACACAGGAAGGACGATGCACGTGGGGCCTTCTACTTCATACACACAAGGTCTTACCATCAGTTTTACCGGGACTGCCATCTGTGAGGGATTTAACAAAGGCGGAGCAGCAGCGAGTGGGACGAGAGGCATAGAGGAAGACATTAGTAGCAATTGAGGCAGGAACAGGAGTGAGCGAACAGGCGCCGGGGCCTCGTTCTCATTATTTAAGAGCCTTAACTAAAAAAAAAAAAAAGGGATGTTAGTGAAAATGTCAGTTTTAATCACGCTCGAGAGCCTCTTCGGCTCCATCGTGTCAATCTGTCACCGACGTCGGGTTTACACAGTTCCTCTTGGCAGAACACTCTAATGACGACCGCGGCGGTCGTTAATTTGCACGTTCGCGCCCATAAAGCCAGCGACTGCGGGAGAAAACGCCGGAGTGTTTCATCAGGATCTGCTCCGGTGGATCCTCATTTAACACACAGAGAGTCCCCCAAAGCGCCCTAGTTAGTGCACTATCTAGGGAGCAGGGAGTGATCTTGGTAAACCCTGTCTGATACTCGACGTGTCATCGATGTTGCAAAGAGAAGAGCGGATTACCTAAGGAGGCGTAGGACCCCGGGGGAAGAGCAGCCGCCCTGCTGAAGGGCGAGGAGGCAGGGACGGTGGACAGGCGCGACTTGGCGCTGGAGGCCGCGTTGACGTCGATGTCACTCTGGGAGCGCTGCAGGGAGCCTGGCGTGGAGGGAACCCTGGAGCTCACCAGCTTACCTTCAACAGCAGCACAACGTTTAGACACTCGCGGCGCCGCGCCGGTTTAAACTCTTCCATCTCTATCCTTCCATTAAACGGGTCATTTCTTAAGTCTGACCGATGCTCACTGCGCTGGGATTTTAATCCTGTTACGGCAGAAGTTAGTAGTAAACAGAAGATAAATGAAATGCAGACTTTAGTAAGTTGTGACAAATGTTGCCTCAGGTAGCAGAGCACATTAGTGAGATAAGGCTTTCTTTACTGTTTAGCCGTAGACTCAACAATAGAGTATGAAATAAGCCTTAGACATGGCCGTGGTTCATGTCTGATAACAAACAACACTGACTCTTGCTTTGCTTTCACACTCTAAACCCTCCTGTGTCGTAAGAGCAAGAAAGACGTTGGACTTACTCCTGGTCATGCTCCCTCCAATAACACTCTTCGCAAACAATGGCCGGCTGGACATGAGAATTCAAAGACACTTTTTAAAACCTTACGCACACTGAATTCACCACAAATGATCAAACTCGCACAGGAAACATTTTTCGCTGCTCGGAACGATAATGAAATATAAAAATAACTAGCGCGATTATAATTAAACGAGCGTGGTGTTTAGTGCAGTTATTGAGAAAGCAGAAAAAAGAAAAACGGGTTTCTCTCGTCTGCCTCACACACACACACGCACACACACACACACACACACACACACACACACACACACGACGGCTGCTGGACGCTTACAAACTGGATTAATGATGTCAAACGTGTCTGACTGCCCAAACTAACACAGATGCGGTTCAGAAGGCTACAGCGCGCGCGTTACTAAGTTAAAGTCGTGCAACAGCGTCGTAACCACATGAAGCAGAGGGATGGACCCGAGGAAGAGGAGGCGCCACCTCGCTCGTCTTACTTGAGGCTCTCCTGCGAGGACGAGGAGGATCGGTCGGACTGGGGCAGAGACACGACGCTGTCCGAGCTCTTCAGGTGAGACTGGAGGGCCTTCTGGTAGGTGGACTCCAGGGCCTGGAACAGGTGCTCCGCCTCCCGGATGTAGTGTCCGTGGAAACCCCAGTAGCACCTAGAGGTCGGGAGGAGAGGGCGCGCCAGTCACCAGACTGAGGTTCAGGGAGACCCAGAGCTGCTGGGCTCCAAGACGCTGCAGGAAACCTACTTTCTGGCGATGAACCTGGCCTCTGAGTCGGCGTCGTGAATTCCTTTTTTGATGGTTTCGGTCAGCACGGCCACGTGTCTAGGGTAGTACGGGAACATGGTCAGCGCGCGGCGAAACGAACGCAGGTAAAGCCGAGGACGCGGAGGCAGACGGTCGCTCTGAGCTCAGCCTCGACTGCTAAACCAAAAAGGTTATCTTTCTCCTCCTTTCCCTCCTCCTCTGGTCTCATCCCTCCAGCGGTCCGCCGGGAGAGTGCGCACGCCCCGGCTTTTTCACGCGCTTAAAAGTCTTTGCTGCGGTTGTCATGGTTACGGGGCTGCAAATTCACCTCCCTGCTGCAAAATCCCAATGATGATGATGGTGGTGGCGTATCTTTAAGGACCCATCAATTTTACAGGCCTCATCAAAGATGCATCCATCACACGTTTAGCCAACGCCGACATCAGAAACCCTAAATGCCACACGCTGCAGGCACGGGCGGGTGATTTAGAGGAGGGTGCGTTTAAAAAAAAAAAAGACCTTTAATTCACCTTTCCAGCGTATTAGTATGCCACTCTTGTAACATGAGGTCCAGGAACTCATAACAGCGGCTGAAACAGAACAAAGAGACGCTGAAGCACTTTTAAACGTGACGGGGTACGCCGGCGTGCGCCGCCGCACCGCCAACGACTCCATCAGCAAAACCAGGCGTTACAGGTTACCGAGGACAACCGCGATGAAAGCCTGCTTACCGTCTGACGGCCACGGACTTGGAGGTGCAGTTACTGGTGATGATGGGGATGAGGCGCGGGTAGTGCGTGTGCTGCGGGGAACAGACAGGCGAGGTCAGAGCGGGAGTTCAGAGTCCACCACCACATGCGCGGGGGGACGCCGGCGTCTTTGCGCCCTCGCCCTGGGCATCTCACCCGGAGAATGAGGCGGATGACGGCCGTGCCGGACGTGGCCATGACTTTGGCGCTGTTGGGCACGAGGTTCAGCAGGATGGGCATGACGCTCTCGGCTGCGTGGTCAAACTTGTTACCCAGCAGCGATGACAGATGTCTGCGGGACAGAAGAGGGAGCTCGATCAGACCCCCAAAACGGGATTTTATTTCTGCTCCTTCGCCCAAAAGGTCGAGATTTTTTTGTCTTTGCGGCACTTTAGTCAACTGAGAGTGTTTGGAATGTGCTCTGAACATCCAGTTCTATTGTAAATCTTTATTCCTTACTTAGTTTAGTTATTTTTTAGTCAATGGGAGTGGTTTAAAAAGCCAGAGGACCGCTGATCTTGCGGTGGGGGAGGGTGTTATTCCTGCACATTAATCAACCTTCTGCTCTTTTGGGGCATTCAAGCTCTGTTCCACCTCATCAGGGTCTGTGGAAATTTGGCTGATTGATGCTTCTGGGTGTGTGTTTCATACCCGGGCAGAGTGTGTTCATTAGTGTTTGAGAAGAACATGCTTAACGCAGCTCCGCTGCTGCCGCCTCCTCACTCACGTGTTTGAGTTAAAGCCGACCTGACAGCGACTGACCTCCTCTCACAGAAGGACCGGAGCGCTCTGTGGAGGACGGGTCGCGCTCTGCCGATGTGCGCTCTTACCCCAGAGTGATGCAGGCCTCCCGGACCACCTGCGACCGCAGGTCTTTCGCCGACATCTTGAAGGCGGCCTCGAGGAGACGCAGCTGCTGAGGGAAGCCCTCAAACTCGGCCGCCCCGGCCAGCATGAGGGAGCGGACCTTCTTGAGCTGCGGACCAAGAACACGACAGGCGCTTCAGCCTGGTCAGTATTCCAGGGATGGCGGATGCATCAGCTGGAGGCCTCTCAGATCTTACCGCCACCACTCGGAGCTCCCAGTCGTGTTTGTCGTCAGACAACACGTCCCTGATCTTGGTCAGCTGGTCCTCCAGCTCTCTGTTAGAGTAGATCTGCTCAGAGAGACACACCATCACATCAGCGGTCCGAGGCCACGAAGACACGTGCTCAGATTCAAACACAGACACATTAACTCTTCAAAGGCCTCGTTTTCACGATCAGGTGAGCGAGGAGTCAGATCAGACGTGGACCACAAAGAGGACGTCTCTTAAATTGAAAGCGTACAGGACACCAGGAGGTGTGAAGGCAGGCTGCAGTCTGGGGCCACTGGTTTAACAACAAAAGGAAGAGGTGTAGGAATGAGCCTGTTTGACACCTCGTACCTGGACCGAGGGCACATCTTCAAAGGCTTTGATGAAGTCCTCTTCGTCAACAGCGCCAGCGCCAGCCTCTTTACCTGCGCAGGGACAGACGTGCTGAGTCTCAGCGTCGTAATATCGCGGCGTAGCGCTGAAGGTCTTCTCACCTGTGGTCTTCGCTGTGGTGGCCGAGCTGGGTCTCCTGACCGAGCTCACGACCGTCTTTCTGCCACTGGCAGGAGCTTTGGACGAGGAAGACGAGGAGGACAGGCCTCCGTCTACAGAGTCTTTGTCCTCAAAACTCTTATCTGCAACAGGAGGAGGAAATTAAATGCTGAACTTAGATTAAAATCATGACTCTGCGTTTCCAGGAGGCACCAAAGCATTACCGATCGTTTAGACATGTCATCAATACTCTCTGAGGTCGCTGATTCACAGCGTCTTTCTGAGAATACGTCATCATTCTCTTATCGGTAATCCGGCTGTGTTCATCTGTGTGAGCTCTGGCCCAGCCAAGGTCAGTCTGAACAATTCCTGTCAACCTCCCTGTCCATCATTCTGAGGGTAATCTGGTTCAGCAGCTCCGTCTGAACAAATCCTGCTCACGGGATCCCAGTCACATCACCAATCGCACGAGGAAATGACCCAAAACATCCACTTTTGTACACAATGAATCTCTGAGACCAGCCATTAGAGAAAAATGTCATCCTCCAGACATTCAGCAGCAGATCACACAAGATCAGTCAGGGATACACGGGAAGCCAGAACAGATACTGGGCTCAAAAACACCCAAAAAAAAACATCAGACATTCTTGGAATAAAATGTTAAAGAACAGGAGAAAGCAACAGGTGACAAAGAGGAACAAGAACAACAATGGCAAGACAAAACCATAACTCTAACTGGTTTAACCAGAAAGGAAATTAGAAACAGTTTAAAAAGAAAAGAGAGAGGAAAAGAGCTTTTTCTTACAGCTGCAGACTTTCTTGCACATCAGCCTCCTCAGCATGATGCTGCTGCTGACACACTGTCCTTTCCTATAAAGTAACTCTGGTGGTAGAGCGCGGACGTGTCTGTGTCTGTGTCTGTGTGTGTGTGTGTGTGTGTGTGTCAGTGATGAGAGAGGGTGGGGTCTACATTTGTAACCTCACACACTCTCAGTCTTCAGCACAAATAAATCAAACCTCCAGTGAAACTCTATTATATGTGAACGATGTAAGACCACCTAATTCAGTAAATATTCTCTCCATGAACTAATTTAAACAACACAACACCCTCTCTGAGACTGGTTACCAGTCCAGTTCATCTGGTATTTACCAGTGAAAGGAAGCTCCTTCCTCAAGCGATGCCCCCGCCCAGCGAAACAGAGTAAATGAACACCCTCCACCCTCATCTGTCTGAGCAATTACGGGTGCGCTACCCGATGTGTTCAGTAGGTGTCAGGGTCCAGGCCCGACGATGCTGAAGTTGCACCGACGTCAGCAGATTCACCGGCGAACTCTCGCTGAGACACTTTTATGTAACAGGACGGATTTTCTCTCCTCTCACCATCGAAAAAAAGGAGCCCATGACACGAGACATTAACTGAAACCTCTAGAGAAGAAGAGGCTGACGGATTAAAAAGTATCTCGGACTTAACCTCTTTGTCCCCAGTAACCTTGATATCATCGAGCCTCTTACCCTCCATCTGTTTTTCTGTTGTTTTCGGTGGACTTAGTCAGCAGGCAGTAAGAACTACGCAAGAGAAGGATCACAGCTCAACCCAGTTATTTCGTTAAGAAAACAATCTAATTTTTCTGCAAAGATTTCATCCAAATCAAAGGCCCGATTATACAAATCACGCCATCTCTGCAAATATGAAATGCAAATTCGTGCATCTGTAACTGGATTTATATTCAATACAAACAGTCCAAACGCTGTTAAAAATAGCAAAACATAAATAAGCGTGAAATCCAGAGCCTCCTACGCAGATACCAGCAGCCAACAGCACGCACACAAAAAGATACACACAAGAGAAGCTCACATCCAGTCTTTACAGAGAGCACACGCACACGCACGCACACGCACACGCACACACACAAACACCTTAAGTCCAGTTCACTGAGCTGACACTGGAACTGGGAGTGAAAGCTGAATAATCCAGTGAACTCCTCGTCACCCCTGCAGCCTAAAGAACTTCATCAGTCCTCCTTTTGGAACTGAACCCACCAAAAACAGGCACATCGGCACAAAAGGCTCACAGAACAATAGCAGGAGTGCAGCACTCCGTGGTAAATATCTAATCCCAGCTACGGTGATAAGTAGGGTTCTTTTCCCAGCAGCAGCCGCAGCGGCTGAAGCTTCCCGAGATTCTGCTGCAAACGTGCAGAATTCAGGCTCCATTCATGAATAACCGCAAACCTTGGGCCTGCGCTGGTCTGCACCTCTCTCCTGATGGGCTGGATTTAGCTGTGGGCACCACAAAAGTATCTTGTTAAATCTGAACGAACCAGCCGAGCTCGTCTTAAGCCAAACAGACAAAGTTTGTTCGCCCGTTGTGAGCAGTTTGTACCAAATTATGCAGACGGAGCAGACTTTAGATGCTAGAGGACGCATTTTTTACATTTGATTTATCACCCAGTTTGGATCCATCAGCAGAACTGGAGAGACAGTCCTCTCTCTCTCTCTCTCTCTCTCTCCCTCTCACTCACACACACACACACACAGACGCACGCACATACGCATGTTGCAGCATGATTGTAAAAGACCAGTTTTAAAGCAAAACTAAAGATTACATAACAGACACCGCGCTCCTGTGAGAGCATCCGCCCCCTTCTTACCTGCTCCGGCTGTCATGACGTCGTCGGGCCGCTGTCACGGCTGAAGCCACAGAGACGTGCACTTTTCCCCTCGCTCGAGCCTCCCTACTCTGCCTCTCACCCCGCTTGTGTCTCAGAGCTGCTGCAAAAATGGCGGCTTTGTTTAGCTCCCTCACCCTCCCTCTACTGGCCGACTCCTTTACTGGTTCCCTCTGTGAGAGCTCCACAGCACAGCCACCTCCTCTCATCAGACATCCCTCAACTCACAGTTTCAGACAGGTTTTATCTCAGTTTATTGGTTAAATGTACTTAAACTGAAACATCTCTTCAGAGCTTTTCTCCTTTTCTTAAGGGCTTCATTTTGAATGAGACACCGATTAATAAAGAAGTTCTTTAAGTTCATACAACTATCAAAGACATCGGCAGGAATAAAAGAGTTTTCTGATTAAGTTAATCATGAAAAGCAGCTGAATATCACTCAAAATTAGACAATTTAGGTAAACTCTGTAGTGTAACCACAATGACAGAGTTATTTTGCAGTGAAGGTCAGTGCTTGAGAAAGATTCGGCGACATCTAGTGGCGAGAAAGTAAACTACAAGCATTTATTATTCTGCCCTTGAAGAGACACAGACTGACATCCACTGGGAACAAAATGGACCCACTAATACTCCTTTAAACTAACCAACTCAATGAAAACACACTTTTAACAGCTCAACACTTGGCACAAAAGAGACCCAGCCCTTCACAGAGAGCTTAGATAAAAACACTAACACGTTGACAACGGCATCATGAGTGCTTCTGCAGAACGAAGAAAAGATTTAAGCTCTGCAGATCTTCATGCTGCTGCCAGGAGCCACACTGATATGGAAAAGTCTGCTCGACTCTGCTGAGTTCGACTAAATCGAGTCCAGCGGCACATGAGCGCGGAGCAGGCCAAGAAGCTTCTGGGTTGGGTTCACCGAGAGGAAATGCGTCCGTAACGCACAAACACACACACAGAAAGGACACTCACCAGAGTACGAGATCATGTTCCCAGATCTTTGGACTTCATCGAACTTGGTAAAGATTACATTCAACCTGTCAAAGTTAACAGAAAATATATTTACATGTAAACTGCTGATGGTTAGAAATAAACCCTCTCACACCCACAAACACACACACACACGGAGGTCATTCCTAAATACATGTTCTCTGTGTGAAGATTTGGAAGGAAGGATTAGGATTGAGTTAAACTAAGACACGACAGCTCTGCTATTCTGTAGGAGAGGATCAGTTTGAGATGCTCTTAATTAGTACTAAACTGATAAGGCTTATTTCTATCAGATAAACTTTTAATTTAATTAGTGTTGTACGGCTGTAGTGCGCCAAGTCTGCCACTAGGGGGAGAATCGGCTTGCTGATTCACACACCCAGACTCATTATACCTTCCACACACACACACAAACACACACACGCACACACAGTCTGCTCTGCTGTGGGATAAATGATGAAAAAACAGGGAAAAGTGGAGGCTGACAAACATTAGTCAAGAGAAAGTGACAGGGTGAGTGAGTGCTGCTGGCGCACCGTGGCTGCGGAATGCCTTTCTTACTGAGATCCAGCCTCACCCGCTCCCCAACATGTCTGTAGATCTCCACCAAGGAGCTCACCGCTCTGTCGCGGACCTGAAAGCACAGGAGATTGTTCTCATTTGCGCTGCATTCTCAGACCTGGACCTTCTCTTAATGGATGCAGTGACAAACGAGGCCTACCTGACTAACTGGGTCCCCCAGTAAGTAACATATATGAGGAAGAATTTTACTGAGGGTCAGGCTTTGAGCTCCAAACCTGGAAGGGGACAAAGAAGAGGCTTGAACACAGACAAAGCAATCAAATCAGACATGAAGGAAGATCGTAAATATCAAATCTGGACTTCAAAATTCAATTTTGAGTCACGTAAAAGGTCCTCCGCGATAACCGCGTGGGTTGAGGGGCTTGACTCACGTGTTCAGAGTGGCGATGAGACAAAGGCACAGTCCTTCCCTGGTCCTGCTGTTCTTGTGTTTGAAGCTGCCCAACATTCGGTCCCACACGTACTGCAACGACACGCGGCAAACGGGCGTGACGGGCTGAACCAAGAGCAGGAAGGCCGCAGCTCCCCGCACAAACCCACTGCAGCGGGAGAATCGCCCAAAGGCCACCAGACGGGACGGGGTTATTTGTTTATTGTAGCCGAGTCTGTGCGACGCTCACCTGGGGGCTGGCAGCTTGTTCCATGACCTTCAAAAGCAGGCTTTGGTCTTGCTCTCGTACCTGGTCTTTTGCATCTCCTAACCGATCAATAAGGCTGGGGAGCACTGCAGAGGAGATCGCAGTCAACGCTCGAACAACCGGGAACTCATAACGGGGAAACATCGACGTGGCGAGAAGTGTCGCTTGACAGACAGAAGGACTGAAAAAGACCGCGAAATCCTCACCTGTTCCAACGTGGCCCCTGAATCTGTCCTGTAGCCTGGTCACGAGCGCAGACACGAGGTCCAAGCCCAGCAGCGTCACCTGGTGGACACAAAGGGAGACGTCGTCAACGCAGCCCCCCCTGACGACGGGACGGTCCCAGCGCGGGGCCGAGGTGCTCGTTACGGCACAAATTCTGCGTTTATGGACCGCTACCGTGGTCACAACAATCATCACCGCATCAGTCTGAGGCACACGCCCGCACAAATAACCATCATTTACACACACACACACACACACACACACACACACACACACACACACACGGCAGCTACGCTTCTCTCACTTTGTCACAAAGAAAATAAAGCAGCAGAAACCATCCAGACGAAAGGTCCTGCTGCTTGTTTGGTGTCTTTTCTTCCTGCTGTTCCAGATTTGTGACGAGTATCTGCGGCCTGAGGTGCACGGGCCTGTTCCTGCAGATTCTTTGTTCTCAACCAGGAGGGAATTACAGTAATTAGACTGATCATGTGGTCTGAAAAAGAGACTTAGTGTCAGCGTTGAGAGGGATCAGGAGTATTAAACAATAGTTTAGACCATGTCCGTGAACCCTTCATTAGCTCCGTTCTAATCCGGTCTCGGCTTGTCCGCTTTAAGAGCTCCTTGTTTAGATCTCGCCTGAGTTTTGGGAGGAAAAAAAAAAGGAACCGTGGCAAATAACCTCCTCCCAGTAAAATCAGACCAGTTCAGCAGGATGGGCAAGAACCTTCTCCAGTCCACCCCCACGCCGATATCAGCCTTTCACCAAATCCCACGGAATGTTCTTCAGGACTGTAAGAAGGGGACTAAGATGGACCTGAAAACACTGAGATGATACCCGAGGATTAAAGATAAGAGGCCCTGACAAACACAAATGTCCTAAAAGGATGCGAGTTCACTCGGTTATTAATCACAGTCATCCCAACAGCTCAGATCCTGAGCCCGGTTTGACTCGAGTCTTGACCGAGTCTTGACTGCAAACCTTCCGCTGAGACCCCTGAGGTCGGGAGAAGGTGTTCAGTCACACATTCACGCACAAAAGAGAGCAAACGCCTTCAACGCTCATTCAGCCTGAGCCCTTTAACAGCCGGGGAAGCTTCGTCTGGCTTGTCGGGATTTGCAATCGCGCTCCTCGAGTTTTTGCAAGACAAAAAAAAACACAACCCAATCCCAGTCAAATCAGTGGAGAAGCCTCCAGGACTGCAAACAAGATGAGAAGTTCAGATAAACAGGCAGGTCGCCTCTTGTTTCTGACTCAGGACGAGGTCGTTTGCTACGAGTTCTTCATGCATGTGCTCTTTTTCTGTGGATCTGTTGTTTCAGAACGCCTCTCCCCCCCGGCAGGCAGGGAACGTCTCTCCTCGACCCCTTTTTTGCCCCTCTGACAGGAGTCATTGAGGACCGCGTTGAGGGCGACTGACAGCTCCGCTTTATGTGCCGTCAGCAGCTGCAAACACAACATCATCACAAAAGAGGCTGTGAAAGTCCGCAAGACCCCGACGAAACCGCCAACCCGCCCTTACGGCGTGGTAACGTCCACTTTACGTTTGGTTTGACCTCTGGTGCTCCTAACCCCGGTAACTGGTCCCACAGAGACCAGCAGGTTCCATCACATTCACCAGTTTACGGGGCGTGGAGCTTAAATAGGCCTCAACACAGACGCGTGTTCCAGGAACGTGCCGCAACACCCAGCGGACCACAACCACCTCCACATCGAGCGGCAGGTCGAGGAGATCTCCCTCCCCATCGCCTCCGCTGCTGTGAACGCAGGCGGGGCGGGCGTGTGCAGGCACGGGCGCAGCGCCTGCCCTTGAATCAGGAGAACATCTGGATGCGTGCTTGTTTTCCCAAAGAGAGGGCAATCAAACACACCCCCAATTACCATAAATGACAATAAAGCACGAATGCTCAGAACATTTGAACACTTCAGGACAGGTTGTATTTAACTAACACTTTATATTTCTGAAGAACATCTGCCCCCTCTCCAGATGTGTGCTACAGAACACTGGGTTTGCACCACAAAGCATCTCACATGTAAATAGGATGGAGCCCAGATGTGTGCAGATGTGAGCTGACTTCACCCCTGTGGAAACAGGGTGGTGGTGCTTTATGTTCCACTGGTGTGACGCGGACGCTCGACCGGCTCGCAGTGACCGCGCAGTGACTCAGCATCGCTCGAGAAGTCAGGCGCGGCGGCGCCCACGCGCTGGAATGCGCGGCACAGTAAACACTAGTTGTGCGCGCGTTTGAAGAGGACGGACAAGGGGAGCCGCTTCCAGCTCGTCTCCTCCCCGAGACGGCGTTTCACGCTCGACTTCCTGCAGTGAAAACAGTGAAACGGGAGCATCCCGGCGCTGACACTCACACCCCTCCGTCCGTCTGTCTGTCTGCACACACCAAAAATAAACACAGCGCGCTGGCTGCAAGGGAGCGGGGGTTCAGACCGAGGCCAGTCGCAGGACCCCGAAAGCGCCGCGCTCGTGAATTAATCCAACAGCTCGGCGAGACCGAGGCCAAGTGCACCCTGCTCAGGGTCACCGTCCCGTCTGCATCCACCGACTGTGGCCCCAGAACAAAAGAATACATTAAGATCCAACCGCCCACCCACTTTCCCACAAATCCAGAGGCAACGACGCTGCTTGAGAAGGGACAGAATGGAGGATAAATGATAAACAAAGCTGAAGGAAACACTTTAAAAGGAGCCAGATAGACGGAGCAAACCTGGCAACCTCTGCGCTGAGACATGCTTCCTGCTGGAGCGGTTTTTAATCACATCACTAATGCGGCCCGTAAACTCTGATCTGATCACTTTCTTGTCTCTACAAAACAAAACCCACATGCAGGACAACCTGATCTTTACCACTCTCACTTTAAAGGCGCTTTTTTTTTAAATGAATGATTTGAAATGTGTCTGGCTGCACCGTATCCCCGAGCTAGAGACGGGCGCGTCAGACGACAACCACGGGACTCTGGGTGACGTGAACCGAGGTGCCCGTGAGGACTGAAAACAGCAGCAGCAGACGAGGCAGGGAGCACGCCGACCCTCGACAGAAAGGGGACATTGTGTCTGCTATTTTAGGTGGAACAAGCAGGTTGGGCCTGACGAGTCAGCACTTCTGAGGAGTCATCTCGATAATTTAATGACGCGGCTATAAAATGGGTCGTTTAAATCACCTGTATGGGCTGAAAGGTTGTGATTCACCTGTGGCTGGAGCATGTGTGATTTAAGGGGCCGAAGTTTAGGCAGGAACGGAGTTCTCAGTTACACTTTACGCCTCTCAACACTAGTGAAGAGGAACGCGTAACACATTTACTCAGAGATTCAGGCGTGCAATCGAGTCAGATAGACTTTGTGCTGACCCAGTATTGGTAAAGCAGGAGTTAAAAGTCAAATATTAACTGATAACTCCTCCCTGACCCGTGTCGTTTACTGCTTTACTGTTGAGGGAGGTTAAACCCTGGAATGATTTAATCGTAGTGATCAATGAGAGGCTGCACAAGAGGCCAGCGGCGGAGCAAAGCGGGAAGCGACCCGCCCGAGTGGTGCGTGAGGGCTGCACCAGATAAAACCAGGAGGGCTCAGCAGGGGAGCGGGTCTTCGCGGTGACCGCAGGGGCTCCTCCTCGCATGTCTGACCAGCGCAGAGCTAAACAGGAAGTGTGTAAAACGGAGTCTGTCATTACTCGCTCTGATTAGTTCAGCAGAATGTGCACGCGTGTGTCATGAAACACACACACACACGCGCACACTCACACACACACGCGGTCCTGCACACTGATGCTCAGCTGATCATCCCTTTGAGACCTTCAACAAAGGCCCTGCTGTTCAACATCAGAGAGGTGACAGCTTGGCTTTTTTTTTGAATGAATCATCTTCAGGTATGACCTCACTTGTTTTCAGCGCTTCGTCGCTCCCGCACCTCCTGCAGGACAACCACGAGGAAACCATAAAAACAACGTCATCCTCCAAAAACCGAGCCCTGCGACGGCGCGCCGGTGCAGGGCGTTGGGACAGTTTTTGAGGATGCAGCGCGCCAGCTGGCCCATTTGCATCACTTTCTCTGGTTTATGACTGTTTATTTTCACGCACGGCAGCTTTTCCCACAACGCCGTTCCCGTGTGGACCGTTCCCAGCGTCAATGTCACCAGCAGAATAACCCCAGAGCCCTTTCATAACGCCAACCTCTCACTCATAATCTGCTTTCATTTAATCCAGGAGGGTTTTTTTCCCCCTCATTCTCGCTGAGGTAAGCTCCACTTACATGCAAGCACCCAAACCTTTGCTTTCCATTTGAGCCTTCCAGCTGGTCATATTTTCGAGCAATTCTTTTTTTTTTTTTTTACCCGGTAACAGATGATGGTCATTCATTATTGCGCAAACACTGACAATATGACATCAAATAAGGCCTATAAACACACCAAAGCTCTTGGTACACACGGGCAAGGCACAGTTTGTTCACACACACACACACACACACACACACACACACACACACACACACACACACACACACACACACACACACACACACACACACCTTTGAGAGGTAAAGCACACAGACCCCTGCAAACACTGACACGGCTTGCTTTAATTTTTTACAGTGATAAGATAACCGCCACTTCACACAGGATGTGGACTCGTTTACTTGCTTCACGCGGACGGGCTGAAATCGCTCGGGGAGAGGCTTGTGTCAGTTCGACGCGTGACGCGCAAACGGGAGTCCATTAAAAGGTTTGCCATGTCCGTCAAAGCCTCGGACGCGGAGTCCGTCTCCACCACATCCTCACGTAACAGACGAGGGAGAAAAGCCTATCGATCAGTCACCCCGGGACCGACGCGCACACACGGGCCGGGTCAGCCGCCTCTTCACGGCGACCTTCGGGTACGGGGAGCGACTTTTTAAAGCTGGCACAACAAACACGGCTCACAGCCGACGTGCCTTTGCTCGATGCTCCGCGCACACGCACGTGCTGATGCATTAACGACATGAGACGTATAGAGCTGGACCCACGGGTTGGACATCGATACCCTAGAGATGAGGGTTCTGTTCTGGTTCTGTTCCTGTCACCAGCCCAGAGCCTCTCCTCCTGGACCAGCCCCGCTCTGAGCGGAGCTGCATCCCGCTGATACGCAATATCCTCTGATTGACGCCGCTCCTCCGTCCAGCCGCAGCCTGCAGCACTAAGCTGGCCGTCACACGCGCAGCCCTCGTCCTCCCGGGCCCCTCCCCTCCGCCACTTCTCAACGGGGGCTGCGGGATCCGTCCGCGGGCTGTTTGCTCGCCGGAGGACCGAACCCTGCGAGGCGAACGCGGC
>CAJVRN010000216.1:9967500-9975000 GCA_911728415.1 Lagocephalus sceleratus | reverse complement strand
TAGATGACTACCGTTTCCATCTGTCCTGATTTACAAACCGGCCCTGAACGCCTCAGGACGCCTACCCCCCTGCTGCCCCCTGCTGCCTGTCAGGTGCTATTACAGGTGAGGTGACGTATGACGAGTCAATTCGTTTAAAAAAAATAACTTGTATGACGTCATGACTTGTATTCCAATATAAATTTGTGAATAAAAACATGTCTAAGGTGGGAAGTTTCAGTATCTAAAGCATCTAAAGTCTTAAAGGGGAGAAAAAAGGTGATTTATGGCTCACAAGTCGTGTTTTCTTTCAGGCTAAATGACTAAACGACGAAGTTAATAGGATCGATTTTGAGGAGGATCAGCCTTAATCGGGTTCGTATCTTACATTTAATGAGCCTCTCTCCCATCAGGTAGTTGTTCATCGTCTCTGCAACGATTCTGGCGACTTCATCGCAGTCGAACTCGACGTAGGCGTAGCCTTTGCTCCCTCCCGTCTGTGGGTGGAAAACACCTTTAAACACGTCACTTTATCCATCAAATTATTATTATTAAAAACGTATTTATTATTTAGCAGCGGTTTTATCAACAAAGATAATAATAACACTCTCAGAGGCCAGCAGGCCTCAACGAACCACTAACGATGGTTTAGCTTCTCTCAGGTGTTGGAGGAGGTTTATCAGGTGAGCAGGTTGGGCTCAGGGATCTGACCCCAGATCAGCCTCCTGAGCCCCTCCCCAGGTGAGCAGGGTGAACAGCTGTGAGCCTGTGGGCTCAATTAACTGACCCCAGATCAGCCCCCCCAACCTGAGCCCCTACCCAGGTGAGCAGCCTTGGCTCAGGTAACTGACCCCAGATCAGCCCCCCCAACCCGAGCCCATCCCCAGGTGAACAGCCTTGGCTCAGGTAACTGACCCCAGATCAGCCCCCCCAACCCGAGCCCATCCCCAGGTGAACAGGTGATCCCAGATCAGCCCCCCCAACCCGAGCCCATCCCCAGGTGAACAGGTGATCCCAGATCAGCCCCCCCAACCCGAGCCCATCCCCAGGTGATCCCAGATCAGCCCCCCACCCCCAGGTGAGCAGCCTTGGCCCAGGTATCTGACTCCAGATCAGCCCACCACCTGAACCCCTCCCCAGGTGAACAGCTTTGAGCCTGTGGACCCAGGCATCTGACCCCAGACCAGCCCCCCCCCAGGTGAGCCCAGGTGACCCACCTTCTTGCTCAGGTAACTGACCCCAGATCAGGCCCCCAGGTGACGCCCCCCCCCCCCCAGGTGAGCCCAGGTGACCCACCTTCTTGCTCAGGTAACTGACCCCAGATCAGGCCCCCAGGTGACGCCCCCCCCCCCCCAGGTGAGCCCAGGTGACCCACCTTCTTGCTCAGGTAACTGACCCCAGATCAGGCCCCCCAGGTGACGCCCCCCCAGGTGAGCCCAGGTGACCCACCTTCTTGCTCAAGTAACTGACCCCAGATCAGGCCCCCAGGTGACGCCCCCCCCAGGTGAGCCCAGGTGACCCACCTTCTTGCTCAAGTAACTGACCCCAGATCAGGCCCCCAGGTGACCCCCCCCAGGTGAGCCCAGGTGACCCACCTTCTTGCTCAGGTAACTGACCCCAGATCAGGCCCCCAGGTGACGCCCCCCAGGTGAGCCCAGGTGACCCACCTTCTTGCTCAGGTAACTGACCCCAGATCAGGCCCCCAGGTGACGCCCCCCAGGTGAGCCCAGGTGACCCACCTTCTTGCTCAGGTAACTGACCCCAGATCAGGCCCCCAGGTGACGCCCCCCAGGTGACCCACCTTCTTGCTCAGGTAACCCACCCAAAGACCCCCCCCGGGGGCCCCCCCAGGTGAGCCCAGGTGACCCACCTTCTTGCTCAGGTAACTGACCCCCAGATCAGGCCCCCAGGTGACGCCCCCCCTTGCTCAGGTAACTGACCCCAGATCAGGCCCCGCCCCCAGGTGAGCCCAGGTGACCCACCTTCTTGCTCAGGTAACTGACCCCAGATCAGGCCCCCAGGTGACGCCCCCCCCCAGGTGAGCCCAGGTGACCCACCTTCTTGCTCAGGTAACTGACCCCAGATCAGGCCCCCAGGTGACCCACCTCTTGCTCAGGTACGACCCCAGATCAGCCCCAGGTGACCCCCCAGGTGAGCCCAGGTGACCCACCTTCTTGCTCAGGTAACTGACCCCAGATCAGGCCCCCAGGTGACGCCCCCCCCAGGTGAGCCCAGGTGACCCACCTTCTTGCTCCGGGACAGCCGCAGCCTCTGGACGCTCCCGAACTGCTCGAAGTAGGTCTTGAGCTGCGGCTCGAACAGCCCTCGGGGCAGGTGTCCCACGTACACGACCCCAGGAGATAGACGGGGCCCCTGCGGACACACGCGCCGTCAGACCGCCTCCAGATGTTCGCCGACCCCCTCCAGATGTTCCCCAGCAGCTCCCGTCTGACGGACGGGCCGCTCGGAACACGGAGGGGAAGAACCGTCCGCGTCGAACTCGCGATTTTGGAGGTTTCAGAGCCGAATTTGTGGCGAAATTAGTCGTTTACGTCCCGAAGAGGACGGAACGAAATCATTAATAACGACGTCACATGTGCACACGAGCCGGTTTGGGGTCGATCTAAGGCTGAAAACAGCAAGTAGGCGGTTAAAATGTGTCAGAATGGTCACGTTTGTGGTGAAATATCGAGCTAAATAAAGATTAAAAGAGGGAGAACCTTCTTGGATTTGTTCTTCTTCGCCTCCTGCAACTTCTTCTTGAACTCCGATTCCTGTTTGGGGTTCAGAGCCAGCAGCTCCTTCGGCGTCTCCGAGGCCGTTTCTGCTTTCGTCTCCGTCATTTTCGAGCTTTAGGAGACATAAAATCGAGAGGAACTAAAATCTGCTCGGCTCCTCCGCAAACACGTGGGCTCTTCCTCTGGTCGACCACCTGGACCCAACCGGAGCAGAGCGCCGCCGCAGCGCCCCCACAGGCCGGGAGGACGCACGACACCGTGAGGCTGACAAAAACAAGCAGCATGTTGGGCATAGATAAATAAATAGATAAATAAACAAACATGGCACGTCTGGAAAAGGTAGAGAATCACTGCTCTGTGTATTAGTTATATGCACATAAATATAAATGTGTATCTTTTTTATGTAAAGGGGAAGTCTGCTATATACTCCACATCTTCTAATTAAATCTTTCTATACTGATAAAACTGCTTTGAATCAGTGACCACAGTAATAACTATTATTATGGCACCTGGTAAATTGTCTTTGACATAAAATACAGAGACAAATAAATGCTGAATTGTTGTGTTAGAAAATGGTAACTATGTCATTTTCTGATTTATTTACAGCGACACGCCAACATTGTTCTCACTAAAAATGCATTTATCTATTTCTTGCGCTCATAGATACAGAATAAATATAATAATATCTGACATCTAACTGGCTTTAAAAGTGGGCAAATATGAAGAAAAATTATTAGAATTTTTTTATTGGTGGAAAATACTGCAAAAAATATATATAAAAATACAGAAGGAGGAGCAGAAAAGAAGGTAGGGCAGTGGAAAAGGGGGTGGGGCCTATGTGGGAGAAATAATGAGCTGAGCAGGCATCAGGAGTACACACAGCAACATGAGCAGGATTCATGACATGGCAACAAAAACCATCTATTTCACCGTGAACGGGAGACCAGAGCAGGCCGAGTTCCCCGTGGACTGTCCCCCCCTGGACGTCAAAGGTAAGGGCTGACCGCTGGGTCCTCAACCCTGCTCTCACCTGAACACACACCCAGTTTGGGTGGCTGTCAGGAGAAGATGATTGAGCTGCGATTGCGAGCTGTGCTCACAGAACATATCGTTGTTGTTTTGTTGGTGAGGCGGACGCGCGGGTCCACCAGAGCAAGTGTGCCGGAGGTGGTGGTGGTGATGCAGCTGCTGCTGACAGCCTGTCACTCACACGGCTCACATGGCCTCACACTGTGTGTTTGTGACGCTGTGAAGACCAAATCCTTCACTTATTCATCAGATTAATAATCACTGTGGTAGTAAATCCCTAAATTGAACATGTTTGGGAGTAAACGATCATGAAATTTAACAACAGCTCCTGATCTTTGAGGGCTTCCTAGAGCCTGAGTTATCTGGTCTGATACAAAAGCCTGCTGGCTGCTGCAGCCCCAGCTTCTTAAAACAGGACTTGTATCACCCGGAGGCTCATTTATAACACAGAACTCGCCGTCTGACGGCCGTCCGTTCCCAGATCTGTTCCGCTCCGCGGCTGAGGCGGGACCCAACGACATCCTGAAGCTCTACAACCCCAAGGGCAGCATCATCAACATCTCCCCGGCTCTGGAGCCCAACAGCCCTCACTCCTGCTACAAGCTGGAAGTGGTGGCCGCTGACTGCAACAGCGAGCTTTTAGGTATCAGTGGGCACGGTCCCTCGTGTCTGTGGGGGAAAACCAACCCCCTCCCTCTCTTTTTGTTGTGGTCTTAGGTGTGGAGTTCGCAGGAGCTCTGGGGTTTGACCTGTCGTCCATGGAGAAAAGGTAGGAAAAGGCAGGCAGTTCTGTTTACACGGAAACACGTTTTATTTTGGGACGCGCTGCTGCATCCCCTGACCGACGTGCTCCCAGGCTGCAGGGTCTGGAGAAGAAGATCTTCTTCGAGGCCAGCGAGGCGCCAGCGGTTGTGTTTGAGATGAAGAAACAGGTAGACTTGTTCCGGGAGAAACTGGAGGTACGGAAAAAAGAAAAGTTCCCTGGCTTCACAGCTCCCGAATACAGAAAATGAGTGTTGTTTTATGGGAAACATGTTGGTAGGGCAAGAAAGAGTCTTCCAGGGAAACAAGAAGGTGTAACCTTAAATTCCTGCTGGTGGATTTTCCAAAGTTTTAATGCAGTGTGGAATATATTGTTGAGTGTACATTGGAATGTCCATGTCCAACTTTGTTTGGTAGTAAAATCCCGACTTTAGAACCACCCTGTCAGCATTTCAGTGTGTTTTAATATTGCATATTTGCTCCCAGTCTAACCTTATAAACCAGCATCTTTTTTTCATTAGGCTCTCATGACGTGTTTGCTTTTCTCCCGTATCCTCGCTGGGATGGTTTCACCCTGGTTCATCCTCAGAGCGTGGAGCACCTGAGCTGGCTGGGCTTGTTCAAAGACCTGTCGGAGGGGACGCCTCAGCCCTCCCCCTTCTACCACAAGAGGAGCCTGCACAAAACCAGGAAGGAGTGTGAGCACGTACGGGAGAAGTTCCTCCAAATGAGGCACGTCCCGTCAAGGCAGTTCTATTCCGGGTTTACGGATCTGAAGTCCCACCAGAATAACTCGTGTTTGAACTGTCGCCTCTGCAGCTCCTTGGAGGTGTCAGAGGAAGTGAGACAGTACCTGAAGACGCCAACCTTTGATAACTGGTATGTTTTTAAATAGACTCAGAGCTGGTGTAAACCTCTGTTTCTGCTGAGCGGTACAGTTCAGTGAAGCGCGGAGCAGAGGTTCAGCCGCCGCACGTGCCTGAAACAATCTGCCCCCGAGCGTGGAAACACAGATTACCGCTTGACACGTCCCCCACACGTCCACGTTAAGAAGTTAGTGAACATTAAAGAGGATAGGACCCACAAAAAGACACAGAAATGTAGTTTTTGCTGGATAAACCTGACAGCAGGTGAGGGCTCAGGTCTGATGCAGGTACGATGGGCGGGGGGGGTCACACCTGTTTCCTGTGAGGTAGCAACCGGGATAATTGTAGTTGTTCCCAGCGAGGACCTCTGAAGAGAAGAGGAGCTTGTTTCTCCTATTACACACTCATTTCAATATAAATAGGCCTGCGGAGGCCTCTCAAATCAAAAGGCCTCTTTCATAAAAGGCTTAATCAACGCGCTGCTTTTGAAGGGGGCTTCACGCTACAGCGCGTTTGCGCGCCGCATTCAGGGCGGCTCTGCTGTCATTTTATTTGCTCGGATACTTTTAAAGCAAAGCCATGTTGTGGGTGGGTTGGGTAATACTTTGTTCTGCACAAGCTCTTTGGAAGGCTAAATATTGGGGTATTGCGTAACGTAATTGATGACAGGACTTTGTCTCGAGTGCAGTGAACAGGCTGATTAATTTAACATCACAGCCAGTTACTGGGGTTTTCTCTCTGAAACATGTCCACAACAGCACATCAGTCCAAAAATAAAAGAAATCACAGCCCGATGATCTGTGCAAAAACATCAGAAACGCAGTGTGTGTGTGCATGTGTGTGCGTGTGTGTGTGTGTGTGTGTGTGTGTGTGTGTGTGTGTGTGTGTGTGTGTGCAGGCAGTGGGAGGACGCAGAGATCATGGTGCTCCTGCAGTTCATGTACACAGACTTGGATTTCACATCCACCTTCAACATCGAGCCGGAGGTTCTGCAACAGTTCCTGTTCGAGGTCTACCGGCGATATAACAACATCCCCTTCCACAACTTCAAACACTGCTTCTGCGTCACCCAGATGGTAAGAGTGTGTGTGCGTGTGTGTGTGTGCGTGTGTGTATGTGTGATGTTTCATCAGGGAAAACCTTGAAGGGTCCTCTCCACTTGTAATCACAACATCATGTGATTACGCCTCTAAGGGTGAAGGACAGTTCCAGAGCGCTCAAATCACCAGAAAATCACCGCCGCTAAAACCTTGAAGGCTTTGAGGCTTCATTTCACGTCTTTCGTCCTGCGTCAGATGTACGGGTTGATCTGGCTGACGGACCTGAGGACCAAGATGGACAGCGTCGACCTGCTCATCATGTTGACCTCTGCCGTCTGTCACGACCTTGACCACACGGGATACAACAACGCCTATCAGGTAAAAGACGCGACGGTGGGTCAGCGGTGTTGAAGGCTGTAACAGCTGATTTAAGGCCCCTGGGGACTGGGCTAGTGTTGTGATTCTGGGGGGAAAATATATATAAGTATACTGTATACTGTATATGTAACGTGTTCAGGTTACTGTTCAGCCGAATAAGAGTTTCTCTCTCACAGAAGGTGAAGTTGTGAACGTTAACAAGAGGCTGGTGCTCGTCTCGCTGCAGATAAACGCCCGGACCGAACTCGCGCTCCGGTACAACGACATCTCCCCGCTGGAGAACCACCACTGCGCCGTGGCCTTTGAGATACTGGAGAAGGTAACGCGGGAGGAGGAAAGCGGCTGTGGGCCCGGCGCTTCTCGCAGAGGTCCCAGGTTCAGGGCCGGGATGACGGTCTTCAGACCGAGCTCGTTCACGTCCAAACAGCAACAATAAGCGGGTCTCTGTTTTATAGACTCAGTGCAACATCTTCAGGAACCTGTCTGCAGACCAGTACAAACGCATCAGGGAAGGGATCATCAAGTGAGCCCGTCCTCCCGGACCTCCGGGCCTGGGCCGGAACCTGGTTGACCTCCCTCCTCTCCTGCCTGCAGGTGCATCCTGGCCACAGACATGACCAAGCACAGCGAGATTCTGAACAGGTTCAAGTCCATCCTGCCCACCTTCGACTTCACCAACAAGGACCACAAAGACGTGGTGAGGCGGCT